>JAXGGA010012299.1:0-39230 GCA_038373865.1 Uloborus plumipes | reverse complement strand
TTGACGGTTGTAGACGATGGTGCAGAGTTCATATACACAGAGTCCAACTATTTTTTAATTTGTGCAGGCGTATTTCCTTTTTAAAACAAATATCGAATCAGAGCTTGATATTCGATTTTTTCCATTTTCAAAAAAACTGTTGGAGCAACTCACTGGTATGGCTGTCACGCAAACAATTTGAACTAAAAATGGCCAAAACTACGGATCCAAGTTTCCAAAAGACTCCTTAATAAGAACATCTTTCTTGGTTTCATAAGTTTTGCCCTTTTCATGTCGAGGTCGGAAACTTTTCAGACAGCCCTCGTAATGTTGGTATAGTTACCAATTTGTAATTTGGTTGGAGAACCAACTCTTGTATTGGTGAAAATGCGGTCTGATGACATTACATACGAAACGAAAATGTGAGTAAATGATGTTAAAGAGAAATGTTGATATTCGTAGTGTTTTGCCACTTATTTGGTACCGTAAAATGGGGAGAATCGGAACACTTTTCAGCTTTATTTGTAAAAAAAAAAGCAGTTAAAAGATTTTTTTTAATTTGATTTTTTGGGTAAAAATTTCGGTCTTGCTTTGTTTTTGACATTCCAAGCAAAGACAAAACATTTCGAACAGTTATTATTTATATATATATAGGAATTTAGGGGTGTTCCGAATCACCCCGCTGATAGGGATCAATCGGAACACATGTTAAAATTTTTATTTTTTTCAATTTAACCTGTAATAGGTCTCACAAACATGAGTAATATTGATGGGTGAGAATAAGAACAGATAGTTACTGTCAAATAAAAGCTTATCTATATACATAAAAGACTACTTTTGTATCCGTATGTCCGGGGTAATCTTCCAAACTACTGAACCGATTTTAACCATTTTTTCACCGTAGATAGCTACAGTAACAGGGAGCAGGATAAGCTATAATTTATTTCTAAAAAGCTTAGTTTAAAAAAGTTATTATGGAAAATACTAAATTTCATGTAGTTTCCCCATTAAATGATTACATTTTCAGTCCATTGTTGCACAAATTCGTTGCCTGGCAACAACAATATTAATAGTGATCATAATAAAAATGTGAACCAAGGCTTCAATGGAGTAAGTATGAAATTTATTGCTTTCTTAGGATTTTTAGATTAATCTGTGCCAATAATCGCTAGCGGGGTAAATAAAAAGATAATTGATTTTGGCAACAGTTAGAGAGCAGAAAGTGTTTATAGTCAGAAAATTTCTAAGTTATGTACGTAAGATGTTTTCACCAATGTAGTCGCAAGGATATAAACTAATGATGGGACTTATTTTACGTGTAATGTTTGGAAATACTTGACACCAGTGCGATTGATTTTACAGTGTGCAACAGAGAAACTTGCTGATTTTAATTGGATGCTAATTAGCAAGGAGTGGTCAGAAAGGAGTGGGAAGAGTCTCATTTTAAAATTTATGGGGATATCTCAAACCGATCTTTTATAACGAAAAGCCCGGGAACCTGCAACGTCTGAAGAACAACATCCGGCTTGCTATCACCAACATCCCAGTCGATATGCTCGAAAGAGTGCAACAAAACTTCAAATCTAGGGTAGATGAGTGCATCATTAATAGGGGCCGTCATTCTTCCCGATGTAGTTTTTAAATGTAACTAATATAAAAATTCAGAATGGGTACCATATCTTATAAAAAGAAGTAAACTGATACATAAAGTACTTTTCCCTTAGTTGACTTTTCAAGTCTGCAAGTTTCTTAAACATTATTTGTAGCTTGCATTTGTATTTAAGGTGTGTAATACAGTTTTTTAGTTTGTCCAGTCAGAAAAAATTGCCATTGTTTACAGAAGTACCCATTGTGTGTATAGATATGCACTTTAATGTTGAAAAATTCATGAACGAGTGTCACTAAAACACCATACCCGGCTGAAACCCGGGCAGGGCCGGGTACCCGGCTATTTTCTATATCAGTAAACGTTTATAATTTGTCAGAATGAAAAATAATTTTGAACTTATCAAAAATTAAAATTAATTTTAAGAAATACTTTTGAATTAAAATACAAAGCTGTAACATAAATTGAAGTCACTCATATCGTCCACAAATATATACTTGTCCTTAAAACTAGCAGTTGTGGCTTGACTTAAGTTTTTTCATAACATCTGGGATGAAAGCTGCCTTTTCTTTAGTTTCTTAAAATCTCTGGGTTTTGGGGATTGTCCTGTAAGATTTTCCCACTCTTATTCATCACTGTCTGTGTGCTGGACTTTTGCTACATAAAGTCTGTATGACTTTCCCCCGTGTATTTTAGGTAAAAAGAAGTCCCCTGGAGCAAAAATCTTTTTAAATCTGCAACTTTTTGTCATTCTGAAATCTAGTTGCTCACGAGAAGAGATAAACAGTAATAAATCTTTGTTCTTGTCTTGACTAGAGAAATTGGGGTTAGAATCTTGATTTTTCAAAGAGTTTCCTTTAAAGAAGTTTGGATTGGAACAACAGAACCAAGAGTTCCGATACACCCCGCAATTTTTTTTCCTATGTCATTTTTCAGAATTCTTAATTTTTATGACACAATTCTGAAGCTCTTTTCAAACAAGTCAAGCAACCTGTTGCGCAGTATCTTCTCATTTCGCGATTTTTTCATTGATTGAGCTGGAAGCTATCATTTTTTATAGATGAAAAATACAACGCGGGAATGGAAGAAAACCCGATACAATGGCGAAGTGAAGGGTTGTGCTGCTGAAAACATCCGTTTGGAGACCTTTGATTTGAACATTTTTACTAATCTTTAAGAGAATAGTCTATACACATGTAACTACTGTTTTGATAAAAGAACCCTCTCCAGAAGTTAATTTTTGCAGCAACGCCTCGATATAATTAGCTTTCTCTTCTTACACAAACATTTTCCTTAAAAAAATGTATCTAGCTGGGGGAGGGGCGGGGGTACTTTTTACAAAGAAAAAAACCCGAGTGAATTAACGAATGCTAGCCAAAATATTTACAATGCCCAAACCACCAAATCATTGACAATCGTCCACGCGGCGAACCAAACGCTTGTGCAATCCTCAATCCGTGTCCCCAGTCATCAACTGCGCACTTCTGGAGAGAGCAGCAACTCCAGCTTATTATACCCACAACCGGAATCTTCTCGCAGCAAGCAAGCAAATCACTTCTCGTCCTCCCAATCTCGCTTTTATTAATCATATTTGTTTTGTGGGGCTATCCCCTTTAATAAACAACCAGTAAGAAAGGGTAAGAAAGTACCCGATATAACCGATTTTTTGGAGTTCGTCTTGCAAAAGAAAACAATGCGTAAATTAAAGAATGCTCGCCCAAATACTTTCAATACCCACATCAACACATTGACCACGTGGCGTACCAAACGCTTGTGCAATCCTCAATCCCTGTCCCCAGTCATCAACTTCCCACTTCTGGAGACAGCAGCACTCCAGCTTATTATACCCACAACCGGAATCTTCTCACAGCAAGAAAGCAAGCAAATCACTTCTCGTCTTCCTCCTCCCAATCTCGCGTTTATTAATCATATTTGTTTTGTGAAGGGGGGTGCCCCCCCTGACGCGCCTGCGTGATGGATGCGGGCCCGTCGAGAGATCTGGAACTTGACTCCCGTGTCGGGGACCTGTAATTGGAAATAACGTCGTCGTGATTTATTGGGGAGCCTCCCGCTGACCTCCACAGATGACAACCTGACAAAATGCGTCCCCAGCCCGCCGGAAGGACGAGCCGCAATTATCTTTCTTGGGTCCGGCCCGATCGCACGCTAGCTAGTTACCATCCCCGACTTACCTTAATGTTGATGGATTAGGGAATTTTGGACTACATACATATTCCCGATCCGTGACGTTTTCCTGTTCACTTTCGTTGGCAAGAGGCAAATAGCTCTTTCTGTGTTTGTACAAAGGCAGAGGGAAAAAGAAGATAATGAATGAACCCTCCTTGTAATGTCATTGTTATGTCATTGTTATGTCTTAAAGGATATCATTTTAAAAAAATATGTCATTTTTGCGACGACTCGCTTTTCAATCCATCCATATTGGCCCCATTTAACCCATAATATCCAATCATCATTTTGTCTAAGAAGTTCATTTTCATGTGTTAATGAAGCATCAGAGTTTCATCGACGAACTGTACAAAAGTACATATTAGTGATTGCAATACCAGGTGAAAAATACAATTCTGGCATTTGATATCTTTTAAAACATGATACCGGAAACTAGCACTAATAATAAGGGATACTGGAATTCCGATACTATCTTCTGGGCATGGCCCAATCGACTTACCTTAATGTTGATGGTTAAGGGAATTTTGGACGTTCATATTCTCGATCCGTGACGTTTTCCTGTTCACTTTTGCTGGCAAAGCCAAAGAGTTTTTTCCCTGTTTATGCAGAGTTAGGAAGCAAAGTATATGCAGAGAAAGAAGATTCTGTATTTTATCTTCTTGTATTGTCATCGTTATGTCTTCTTTAAGGATACCTTTTAAAAAATTAATGTAATTTTCATGACGACTCGCTTTATAGCCCACCCCCATTGAGTTAGTCGACATTTTGTCTAAGAAGTCCATTTTAATTTTTTGATGCAGCATCCAAGTTCCATTACCAAGTTGTACAAAAATGTCTTTCACACATATTAATGATTGAAATACCGGATCAAAATACAATTCCGACACTAGACATCTTTCAAACCATAATACCGGATTACCGGTGCTAATGATACAAGATACTGGAATACCGGTATTATCCTATGGTCCCGGGCCTGATCGCAACACGACAATTGGCGGATTTACAAGTTTCGGGCCCGTCGGAATGCACTTTTGGGGGCCCTTTGTCTATCGCAGAACTATACAAACATTTACCAAGAGTATTTTTTGAATATTCTTTCCGGTTGATTTAATTAATACCTGATTCAATTAACCGGCGATAGCACGCTACACTCACACAAGGAAATTTTGGACAGACATACCTATTCTCGATCCCTGGTTTTTTCCTGTTCACTTTCATTGGCAAAAGGCTAGTAGTTATTTCTCGGGTCGTGCGTGCCTGAAAAAGTTTAGAGGAGGAAAGAGATACTGTTTGTAATCTTTTAATGACATTAGAAGAAGCCTTAATAATGGATAGCATTTGTAAAATTTATGCAATTTTTATGACGTTTATCTTTATTGCCTCCTCTCATCGATGACGTCGTCATTTTGTCTAAGTCTTTTTTTCATGTGTTGATTCACTGGCGGATGCACCATGTCGCAACTGTTACAATTTCGAGGGACCCCGAAGAAGATTTAAAAATACACATAATAAATGCTTTACATAATTTAGGAACAAACAGAGAGCCCCTGTCGCTCCTGGCTCGCAAACCTGTGAATTCGCCACTGCGTTAATAAAGCCATCCGAGTTACATTGATAATTGCAATACTGGATCAAAAATACGATTCCGGCATTCGATATCTTTTTAACGTGAACTGACCCCCGAGATGAGAAGTATTCGTATCAGTTGCGCTGCCAAAAGCACTGAGTAATAGTTACCGTCAAAAAAGTAGCCAATATGTTTCAAGTTTCATTGTAAGACAAGCATAATGAACGCGCTTTAGAAGCTGTCACCTACCTTTTGAGTTGCATAGAAAGTATTTGAAATGTTTATGGTGTTTCTCAAATAAGTCAACAATGCATCTACAGAACCCACTAAAAATGAATTGGACTAAAAAGAAAATATAGACAAGTCATCCTCAAAGATTGACAATATTGAATACCGGTATCAATTACCTGAGCGACTTACCTACACCCAAATGGAATGACGGTATTAGAATTTTTTCAAAAAAGAAACAAAAACATGGTTGCTTCCAGTCCCGTCATTTGGGAGTTTTGGGAGAAAAAAGGCCTCCTCCCCCCGCCCCCAGTTTAGGAAAATTAATATGTCTGCATATTAGTGAGCGTGGTTTTCGCTTTTTTTTTTGGTACAACTTACATTGAGTATATACCCTCTCCCCCCCCTCCTCTGGAGAAATGCAAAATCACGTTCCTGCTACTTTCGTTGCTATTACAGTCGACGCTCGTTATAACGACCACACGTTATAAAGACCATCCTAATATAACGACCGGCGAGAAAGCCCCCAACTGTATCCCAATATACTCTATGTTCTACCTCTTATAGCGACCACTCGTTATAAGGACCGTTTTCTGTAGGACGGAGGTCATCGTTATATCGAGGTGGTCGTTATATCGAGCGTCGACTGTATATGATAATTTTATACAAAAATTGACAAAACTGAAAAAGAAAATTTGAGCATAATTTCTTCGCTTCGTTTTTAGTTTTGACCTTACAAAAGTGTTTGTTCTAGGTATAACTTTGATATACCCCCCCAAAAATTACGCGCCAAATCTGGCACTCCTTTTCGGATTTTTTAGGGTTGCTGTTTCTTATTTTGGTGTTGCCAATTTAGGTTTTTTCCAGCTTTTAGGTTTTTGCTGTTGCCAAATTTAGTATTTTCTTGAGTTTTGTACTATTTTTTGAGTTTTTTTTTAAAGTTTTGTAGCAACAAATTTTTTGTGGCAACAACAAAAACAGGTATTTTCCTTGGCGACAGTAAAAAGTCGCCAAATTTCCGATTTGGGGCATATATCAAAGTAGTTCCTTGTTCTTTTTCTTTATTTTTACATTTTTTTTAAATGTATTTCAATTAACATTGCCTTTTTTTTCTTTCATGTGCATCATTTATCCAGGACATTGCTTTGGTAAGTAATATATTGAACTTCTGATTGTTACATTTTTTAGATAATTTCTTCTTGAAGTACAAAAAAAGATCTCTGCAATTTTAAAAATAAGTTTTCAAAAGGGGTAAAATTCAAGTTGAACTTTTCGAGTCAGCTGAATCATGTTGTTAATTTTAGATTACACCGATCTGAATCACAACAGCTGGGAGAAAAATCTCCTAAATGTATCTTTGATTTCCAAATTCTTAGAGAATATGATAGGCAACTATTTTCAGATCAGAAAGACGCATCAGTTGCTACTTCATTAATGGACAAAAAAATATAGGGCCAGGAAATAAAAACAATAGAAATATTATACTAAAACTACAGATGGTCGTAAAATGAAAATGTATGAAAACAAGAGATCATATTTAATATAAATTATGAAAAAATACATTGAACAATTAAGTATTATTACCTTAACGACATGTCTCAACGTTAAGCAAAAAGAACATGCTCAAAACAACATAAAGCCACATATCCTAGGGATGAAAATAAAGTTAATAGTCAGCGAAATTGCTATAACCCCAATCAATCTCCAACACTCGAAACAACGTCCTTAAAAAGTCGTTTGGAACATTCTCAGAAAAATATTGTATGAATTTATTCAGTCCATCCTTATTTTCGTAATATTTCCCATCTATGCATACATATCGCTCACTAGTGCCCCGTGAGTTCTCATTTGAACTAAGTACGGAGTTTTTAACAAACCAGCACGAAAAAAAAAATCACTTCAAAGACCTGAAACTGTAGCTTGAGGTTTGAGCAGGTGCGTTGTCTAATAAAAAAAAGTTCATTTGCATTTAAGAAAAAAAAAAGCTCAACTGAAACAGTGTTCTGTCACCCTAATCTATGTCGTTCTAATCGCTTAATTGAGTAAAGGATAAAGGAATACCATCTTTATTAGAATCAACCCTTTTAGCACCGAAAATCTCCCCATAGACAAAATATTTCAGTTCGCCGCTTACTAGAATAATTTACGCGCATTATGCAATGTGGATTGATTTACAGTAAACTCTCACTTATACGCCGCCTCATTTATGCGCCTTTTTCACTTATACGACGATTTTAAATGATCCCAGCACATTCCATAGCAAAATAATGATAGTATCATTCGTTTATGCAACGGTCTAAATATAAATGTTTCACTTATGCACCAAATTTTCTCTAAAATGTAAAATATTTAATTTGTTTTCTTTAAAAAATAAGCATTCTTCTTCACTTTCCTCTTTTATCTTTCGCCTTTATTGCTCACGGATGGCATTTTGTCCACATGAACTAGAGTTCAGAGAGTGACAATTAGGGATGCACCGATAAGCAAATTGGCCGATTACCGATTAATCGGTTGTTGATAATCGGCCGATTAATCGGCTCAGCCGATTAATGATAAGGATGATTGTTTTTAATACTACCAATTTTACCATCACTGTTTTTTCTCTCTTACACAATTCCGAGTTTAGAAATAGTAAGTAATTTATTTCCAAGAGAAGATTTTTTTTTTATTTCCCAATTTTCACAAAATAATTTCAATATTTTATTAAATTTCTTAGAACCAATTTTCATATTATTGTCAATAACATTACATTAACACATTGTTAATTATGTCAATTGGACATAAAAATTCAGAAAAAGGGAAAGGGAGTCTGTACTTCAATTTAGGAGTACTTTTAATTTAATTTGTTTAGTAATTAGTAGCAATTTAATTCAAAGCTTTTATTCTTTGTGAAAATTAGAGGTTATCTAAAACACTGTACTAAGGAGGAAACTGTCGCCACATGAAAAATGTTGCAACATTGTCTATGTATATTTATTCAAAGTAGGAGAATTAATTTATTAAAAACTTTATATCAACTGTGAGGATTATTATTACTGTTAATAAAATTATTCATCGTAGTTTCTTAGTGAAAGTATAATTTAAGAATAAAATAAAAAAAAAAAAATTTTTTGGCCGATTAATCGGCCCGATTTTGCCGATTATTAATAATCGGAAAAGTGGCCGATTAATCGGTGCATCCCTAGTGACAATTATCTATTATGCATCGTTTTAAAGGGAACAGTTTGTAATCAGGTATGCTACAACTTTTGTTTTCTCTTTATCATTGTTAACTTTACAGGAATTGCCAAACCGTAGTATGTCCCTTTTCTGTAGAAACACTTATTCATTCTTTCATTAGAAACTGTGCTGCGTTTTAGTCCTTTAAATTGGCTTTTCACTTATACGTTTCTCTCACTTATGCGCCTTTTTCTGTTGGTCCCAAGGGCCATCGTATAAGTGAGAGCTCACTGTAGTAAATTACTGAGACTGTAATCTCTGCTCATCGCACAATTTAAGGAAGTCCATGGACACGACAACCAACCCTTGATTTAGTCACTGTTACAAATATTTCCATTAAAAACATTTCTTACAGGAAAGGAATGAAACCACTTTGGTTTTTTTCTCTTCTAAAAAATAAGAAGTGTAAATAGAATCCCCTTTTACTGTGTCTTTTATGCAGCTATTGTATTAACATTTCAACATGTTATTACTTATTATTAATTGATTTTGTGCACTTAATTTGTTGTAATTGGTTTTTAATTAAACTTAGTTTTAAAAGAAATCTATAAGATTTTCTCTAAGTCGATAGTATGATATTATTCTCTTCTAACAAATATTTTCTCCCTCAATAAGATATTATTTCTAGTGCACGTGTTCTGATAAATATCATTTATTGAATCAACTCTAATCATTTTTTTTCATTTTTCATCATGTGCTGATTCTTCATCATTTGACGTCATATTAGGGGGTAAGTATCTCTTAGACTTTTTTAGTGCTACGTAAAAAAATTTTTCAATTAATGATACAATAATTACAAATATCATGCGATTTGTTGGTCTCATCACCTACAAGACAGTATTTCTCTGTCAAATTGATGTTGATGTAAATATTTGATATCAAACAAAAGTGAAACAAAATAGTAGGGGAATGTGGAGCAAAGTGAAATAGTAGGGCAAGGGAAATGGTGAAATATTTACTCTGCATTTATCTTCAGTTATCTGGTGATATTTTAAGTATGTAATAAAATGTATAATCTATTCCAGTTAGGAAAAAGTCATCTCTAAACATTACAATATATAATACAAGAAATTTTCAAAAATTGATACTCGTGTTGTAATATTTTGTTGTAAGTCTAAAAATTATTTTTGTTGTTATAAAATGATAAAGTTCTTGTTTTTAACATTTTGTATATAAATTGAAATCTATGAATATTCGGTGCAGTATTTATGTTTTTTAATAGTAAGCTTATTCATATTTTAAAGATTTTGTGCAATGAGTTACGTGAATGCGGGGCAAAATTAAATAGCTCATTTCGTTTACTTGTTCAATCATGCATTAAATCACTAGCGTATTCATTCATGAATTAATTCATGAACATTCCATCATTCAATAGTTCACTTAATTTTTATTTTCTCATTTCTTATTACTACTACTTTATTTACTCAGTTAAAATTTCTCAAAAATAATTAATTCTCGTTGATTGCTTCATGAGCTATTTATGTATTCATTTATTCTTTTATTTGTTCATTAATTTGATCAGAAATAGTTTTAACAATCCAATAAAAAATATCTCATTCGAAAAATATTTTATTCTTCATTTTGCCTCATGGAAAAAAAGGGGGAAATTTTCCACCTTTTTCTGGAGGTAAAAATTTACTGCCATTTTTAAAAAATAAATGAAACACATTGTTCTTTCTTTGTGCACAGCAATTTTCAAAACAAATTTCCAATTTTTTAATCTTGAAAAAAGTTAGTTATCTCAACTATTTCCATTTACCCTGCTTACCCCGAGTAAAAATTGCAGATTAGAATTCAATGTAGTTAACTAACTCCGTGGTCATATTCTTTTATACTCTTGTTTCAAACTATTGCAATTGGTATCCCTTTGTAGAATTGCATACATCTATGAATTTAAAGTAATTCTGGGGGCGTTAAATCGAGGTTTCACTGCATGTAAAGAAAATGTACGGTAAACAAAGCGTAAAATACAGACTATAATAGAGATCAATAAGTTTTGAAAGTGAAAAACAGCAAATTTTAATTTGAACTCATTAACGCCTTTAATGGTGGCACATGCATGGGCACCCATATCCAAAATTTTAGAGGGGGAGGGGGCGGAGGGCTTGGATTTTTTTCCACGGTTCAGCAGCATATTTTATGTATGGAGAGCAATTTCAGTGCGAAGTTTTTAAAATTTGACATGTTTTAATAACTTCTTCAATAATGGCTAAAGAAGATATATTTTGATATTTTTGCCGAAAAATAGTACTAACAGCAAGAAAGTACTAATTTCTAGCGAGGGAGGGTAGAGGCTTGAGCCTCCACTTGCCCCCTTCCCTATATGGACGCCCATGGGCACATGAAAAACTGATTGCATTATAACGGGGGATCGTACTAGGTCTGCGAAGAGTTAAAGTCTGTTACGCAACCAAATTGAAAGGGGGGGAGGGGGTTGGATTTTTTTAAATCAATCATGATAAAAAAAAATGATAGTAATATCTATCATTAGTAAAAAAAAAATGAGTTATGCTGTTGATAAACCAATTGTGCTGCTGACAGTTTGACACTGCTGATATTTTGTTAAGTTTGTAGTACTCAGAGGGAAATTAATTGAAAATTTTTCTTTTCTTTTATTTGCATGTTCGTTATCTATCTGTTGTTCGTGATGGTGGAATGTATTAGTATGTAAGTATGTTTCTGTTTTTAATTTCTTTTATTCCATAACATCGCAAGAATTTTCATGATTCATTATGTTAAATAAGATACTATCATAGCTTAGGACAAGAGAATTCCCACCTTTTAAATCAGCATTCTAGAATAGTTTCCAAACTATTGCTAGAACTACGTGCAATCCACCGCCGTCTTGGTCTAGCCTTCCACAGACTGAAGTTTCGGCCTCATTAAGACTCATCAGTCTGAATTAGGCAGTAACCGAGTAGGAGGCAGGGTTACTGGGCTCATTAAAAAAATTCTTTCACATTATTGCTTTTTCAATGCATCTGTTTTTTTTTCTTTTAAATAAGAAATTGGACTCCTAAATTCCAATAGTGCCAAAAAAGTGGAAATATGATATCTTTAAGTCGTGTGCAAATTTTTATTGATGTGGGCGATTCATTGTGAATTACCCTTCATTGTTGAAAAAATATTGAAAAAACGATATAATGAACGAATTTCGTATAATGAATTTCTTCAGAGACAACTGTACATTTTAACTCAGATTAGCAAATTTTATACATATACTAGCAATAAAGTTAGGCAACTTTTTCACACAATTGGAAATTTAATTTAAAAAAAAGAAAGAAAGAAACAATGGCACTCCGGGAGTGCCGACAGAAGTAAAAATTTAACAATTACGTGTGTATTTTTTGAATCGTCTGTGGTTTTTTCCCATCTCAAAAAGTGTCAACATGCATGCGTATCTATTTAGTACATACACAATCTATGTACATACTTACATACAGAGGTGTCGGTAACGGTAACAATGTCGCGAGTTCAATTGTGTTTTACCATCTCAAAAAAATGCCCTACGCGGCTGAAGAAGTTTTGACTTGAAAAAGAAAAATTCGACGCACCCTGTTGCACATGTAAACAAATAATAGAAGATAAAGAATACGGTTAAAAGATAGTCTCGCTCAGGAATCTATGAACGAAATCAGATATTCATAGTGAACCTACTTGGTTTGACAGCTACCCATAAACTCCGCATCTCCCTCTCTACAGCAGAACGATTTGCTGCATCAGGACCCCCTGCTAGTGGTGGCGCAGATTTGTGGCCCATTATTAGAGCACTAAATATCTCAACTTCGTTTCTTTCTTGTTTGTTCCATCCACTCTCCCCCTTCCCTTTCGAAGGTAGAACAGAGATTGAACGACAATGCTGCCAGATTGCATTTCGAAAATTAGGATCGTGATTATAATTTTCAGATTTATGGACTTTTGAATTCGAATATAAATGTTGAAAATTATGGAAAGTGTTACAGTGAAAACAGACAAAAAATATCAAAAAATTTAACTCGTGTTTGGACATTTTAAAATATACCTGCAACTACTTATAAACTAGTACATAGATATACAGGGTGTCCACTCCTATCGTGGCCCAATAGCTAATTTCTAAACCGTTAGAGATAAGAATATAGTTTATTTAGGAAAAAAATCTCTAAATTACAAAAGGAATTTGAGCTATTAAATGTTTTTCAAAAAAATCAAATTTTGAAACAGTTACGAAATTTACATTTTTATACAGCCCCGCAGTCCTATCAATCATATTTAGTAAAACATTCTTGACACTGTAACGTTTAAAACTAAAAAAAAATCACTGTTCTACGACAAAAATTGACCGAGTTATGACGTTTTGAAAAATCAAGATTTTGAAGGATTTCTCATACGGTCCCTTAAACGATCTCTCGATGACGTCATGAAATAATGCAAAATCTTGATTTTTCAAAACGTCATAACTCGGTCAATTTTTGTCGTAGAACAGTGATTTTTTTTCCGTTTTAAACGTTACACTGTCAAGAATGTTTTACTAAATATGATTGATAGGACTCCGGGGCTGTATAAAAATGTAAATTTCGTAACTGTTTCAAAATTTGATTTTTTGAAAAACATTTCATAGACCCAAAATTCCTTTCGTAGTTTAGAGATTTTTTCCTAAATGAACTATATGCTTATCTCTAACGGTTTAGAAATTAGCTATTGGGCCACGATAGGAGTGGACACCCTGTATGTGGGTAATTCCGTATTTTTATAAATAGAAAGATCTATTGTTGCCGGCTACCTTGTTTAGTGATCAGAGAAGTCTGCCCCGGATGGGGAGGTTGAGTGTTCGAGTCCCGGCTCAGTTGTGGATGCACTTTATCTATTCTGTTCTTATCCTTTCTACTTTATGTGAATGTGTTGTTGTTCTGTGAATAGTTACCTAGTCTATAAAAGGGTTTCTATGGCATGTGTGTACAGGTACAGTGTACATACACACCAGGTGATGATACAGTTGGAAAAGTGAAGCAGCGTACCCCAACCCGATGAATTTTATTACAGTAAGGGCCATGCTCCACATCGACGTAAAGCAGAAAAATTAGGCAGAAGCGTAAAATGGATTCAATGGTGTTCCTATGGAAAGTACCCGGATTTTCGGTTTCTGCCTTCAGTTTCGGTCGCGTTTTACGCTGATGTGGAGCATGGCCCTAAGGGCGCTTTTACACTTGACGACACGACAACGACGAAAGTCGGACGGTAATACAGCAACGATAAGTACCGTGTCGTGTCGTTTATAGCACTGCTTTTCCACTCAAACGATATCGTTTCTCCGAACGGGTCATTTTCCATCGCATTTCATTTCGAGATAGCACTGTGCTCACACGTATATTATTATGGCTCCTCCATTTATCAGATTACGACTGTTATATTTACTTTACTTCCAGAAAAAGAAAACAAATGAAAAATACGATATTGAGTGCATGATATTCACAACTTTATTACATTCTCACTCACCTTGTTTACTAAGAACGAAACGCATACTATCTGCTGGAATTGCAGAGCGATAAATGGCGGATCTAACTCCCAAAAGTTTGCCATAGAACTTTTTAAAATTAAGTCCACAGTTCGCCATGATATAAGTTGGTCGTCGCAATATAGTTTTGTTTTGTTTTCGTAAGGGCGCTTTTACACTTACCGACACGGCAACGATAAATCGTAAGCGATTGTCGTCATCCGACATTGGAGCACGCAAAATGCATTAAAATATGCTATGCGCTTTTCCATCTCCCGATTCCAGGACGATTCTGCCGTCTCCGACCGAACGCTGTCGTTTGTCGTCCTATTCGTGTCGGATGGCATCCGTCTCTCCTTTAAAATCGGGACGATACTTATCCATCTGTTTACTTTCTTCGAACTATATAGCAATTGCGTTTAAATTCGACATCTCTTTATTAATAAATATAAGCTTCAATTTGCAGACGATAAACAAAAGATGTAGCAATAAAACAATTTTATTCATTTTAGTTGGTATTTTGTTTCATTATTGTTGCTCAGACGATTTTTAATGCAACAAAAAAAAACTCAAGTTTTTATTCTGACAGTGTTGGCGCCGCCGAGGGATAAATGGCGAATCTATTCGCAAAGAAGCGATGGTGTCAACAAAGAGACGATTGACAACGAAACATATTTGTTAACGAATTCTCTTCATTATAACGAAATGGGGATACACTCGCTTAGTACTAAAGAGCACTACAATTACGAAAACAAAACAAAACTATATTGCGACGACCAACTAATATCATGGCGAACTGTGGACTTAATTTTAAAAAGTTCTATGGCAAACTTTTGGGAGTTAGATCCGCCATTTATCGCTCTGCAATTCCAGCAGATAGTATGCGTTTCGTTCTTAGTAAACAAGGTGAGTGAGAATGTAATAAAGTTGTGAATATCATGCACTCAATATCGTATTTTTCATTTGTTTTCTTTTTCTGGAAGTAAAGTAAATATAACAGTCGTAATCTGATAAATGGAGGAGCCATAATAATATACGTGTGAGCACAGTGCTATCTCGAAATGAAATGCGATGGAAAATGACCCGTTCGGAGAAACGATATCGTTTGAGTGGAAAAGCAGTGCTATAAACGACACGACACGGTACTTATCGTTGCTGTATTACCGTCCGACTTTCGTCGTTGTCGTGTCGTCAAGTGTAAAAGCGCCCTAATTGTAGTGCTCTTTAGTACTAAGCGAGTGTATCCCCATTTCGTTATAATGAAGAGAATTCGTTAACAAATATGTTTCGTTGTCAATCGTCTCTTCGTTGACACCATCGCTTCTTTGCGAATAGATTCGCCATTTATCCTCGGCGGCGCCAACACTGTCAGAATGAAAACTTGAGTTTTTTTTTTGTTGCATTAAAAATCGTCTGAGCAACAATAATGAAACAAAATACCAACTAAAATGAATAAAATTGTTTTATTGCTACATCTTTTGTTTATCGTCTGCAAATTGAAGCTTATATTTATTAATAAAGAGATGTCGAATTTAAACGCAATTGCTATATAGTTCGAAGAAAGTAAACAGATGGATGAGTATCGTCCCGATTTTAAAGGAGAGACGGATGCCATCCGACACGAATGGGACGACAAACGACAGCGTTCGGTCGGAGACGGCAGAATCGTCCTGGAATCGGGAGATGGAAAAGCGCATAGCATATTTTAATGCATTTTGCGTGCTCCAATGTCGGATGACGACAATCGCTTACGATTTATCGTTGCCGTGTCGGTAAGTGTAAAAGCGCCCTAACCCCTCGTTATATCGCGCTTTTTGGGGGACAAGAAAAAAGCGCGATATATCCGAAAGCGCGATATAACCGAGGTCATTAAAAATAATATAGTTTTCTATCCAGCATGCAAGTAAATTATAGGTGCACATACATAAAAGTTCATTTAGTCGAACATTAGATTTTTTTTTTTCAGTCAAAAGTAACAAAAAAAATATAACTTACCGCAGTTGTTGTTACAATGTGCAGGTCTTAAAAAATATGCATACAGACATAAAATTTTCCTATTGTTTTGGTGAAATAAGAATCCAAAGTCGCATAGAGAAACCTTCGTTTTGTTCAGTGATGACAAAATAAATGAGAAAGAGACCTTTTCTGAGCACCTTACATATTTTCTCAAAAATGGTTTCGAAAAAAAAATTTTTTTTGGGGGGGAGACAAAAGAAAAGAGCGTTATATCCGAATGAGCGATATAACGAGGCACGATATAACGAGGGGCTACTGTACTACCTTTTACTACTAATCTTGGTTTACAAATGTTGACCACATATGTTTCGAATTTTAATTCTGAAACGTTACAAGAGGAGAACCCTATACCTCCTTTCCACTAGCATTAAATATCGTCTAAAAATGCCTTTTTTTTTTTTTTGGAACTTCAATCTTGAAAAATTACCAGTCGTGAGTCCCTCACGGGAAAGGCGACCCCCCCCCCTCTCATTACCCACTGCCTTTTATCCGTCCCTGGCAAGCAGAGAGGTTTTTAAGAGAAAATTTAAAAAGTCTAAATTTTTCTTCAAATCCAGAAATTTCATATTCTACTGTTAAGACCATTTTGTAATGAAATACGAATTAAAAAGCTGTCTATTTGAGGAAAAAAACCGATAAAAGTATCAAATACAGCAAAATGTATCTAAAAATTTCCCTCAGTTATTCATTTCTCAAATAACGTTTGACTTTCAACTGTGGCTACAGACAGCTAGAACGTCTTCAAAGAATCTTTGTCCTTCTGTCTTAATGGATCGTCTTCTTGATCCTGGACACTAAATTTCGCTCAACTTTATTTCCCAGCAGTTACGGTTTCGGAATTCTAAATGTTCAAGGAAGAAGAAATATGCGGGCATCACGTGGTCGGAAAATCCTGAAGCGGAAGTCGACTGCCATTTAGTTTCTCTAGCTCTATAAAATGGGCTTTGTACAATCGAGTTGTTATTCGGCCACCTAGGGAGTGGATGGAACATCATGGAATTGTTTCTTTCTTTTTTTTTCTCCATTTTGCAAAGATTTATTTGTCGAAGAAAGGTAATGCTGCAGTCTGCTACTTAGGCTGTGTTTCAACGTGAGATATGCCCACGAATGCAGTGATGTATTCACCCATCTTAAGTAGAGCATGCATTATTCGCTTGACACAAAAAATTCCCAAAATTCGTTTTTTAAACTGCAATGTAGATTTAAAACTCTACGGCAGTTGAATATCAGAATAATTCTGTTATTTAATATTTGAACTTGAGTAGTTTAGTGTAATTGTAAGTGTTATATATATATCCACTCACCTACATAAGTTATAACTAGATCTGTCATGTAAGCTTGTTACAGGAAGGCAATTGGCTCCCCGTGGACCAGTACATACATACATATATACATACATACACGTGCGTATGTATCTCTGTGTAATGAATGCATAACACTTGCTTCCCCTACCGGAAAAGTTTGAAATGACCTGTTTATTATTTTAATAATGATTCAGACAATATAGCAGATAAAAAACGTATCTTCATCTTTAAAAGTTAAAATTAATTTTATACATATCAACATTCCATAGTGAAGTTTTGGAGAAAAAAACTAATTTTTGGTCTGAATGCCTCTAGTCTTGATCAAAAGAAATAAGTCTTCTAAAAGTGAAAACACAAAAAAATTCTGGATCATAGTCAAATTTTGAGTGATAATGAAGTAAAAAGGTGCAAAATGGACGCGGAAAAAGTGGCACTTGAAACAACAGAAATAGCAAGTACGCGCTTAAAATTAACCCATTAATGCCTAACATTTTTTTTTTCCAAAGATATTTTGTATACTAGTTACAAACAGTGTTTAATGGACAAGAAAAATAATAAAAAAAAAATATCATGCAGAAAATATTTTTTTTATTAAGGAAAGAAAAATCGCCCCTTAAAAGTTACGATAGCCCCCAGAGGGTACATACTTTTTTTACTAAAAATTTTTTTCTGCCTACGATATAATATTTATCAAGACATTTTATAAGAAGAAATAAAATCAGCAATTAACATAAACTGGGAAGCTGGGAATAACTTTGAAAACTTTCTTTTTTTTCTTGAGATTGTGAACGATGTCATTTTTGATAAAGATCATGCTGCTACAGAACACACTTTATAATGGTTATGTGCTGCAATCTGTTAATAACGAATGGAAACAATACCAAGGTACTCATTGAACACTATTATTTGGTTGAAATGTTCATTTTGGGGAAATTCAGACCCTTTTTTGGACCGTCCCTAAAAAGAGATGCTAGGCATTAATGGGTTAAAAGCTTCTGAAACTGCACACAGTGATACTGTCACCCTTTTTTAAAGTAGAATCATTTGCGAGTGTATTAGGCGCGACTTTCTAGAACGAATGGTACATTTTGACGGATTCAAAGGCCTAATTTTTGTATTTTAGATGAAATATTGTTTTACTAACCTTTTCTCTCCCGTTTTTTGCAGACAGCTCTTCATTGGGCCGCAAAGCAAGGCGACGCCAACGTGGTAAAACTCATCTCCGGTGCTTACAAGGTGAACCCCAACGTTCGCTCGGTAAGATTGCATCTAGTTTCTTTTAAAAAAAACAAGCCGTTGATTATTACCATTTTTTATGTTTACAACAAGAACAATTTAGAAGCAAATTTGTTTATAAACGGGGTTGTAGTTTTAAGGGAACCCGGGGGAATGATTTCCTCGGAAATACTTGCGCATTTTTGCAATATGCAAATTTAATGTTAATTAGTTTCGAATCACTTTAAAAATATTGTTTGTATTTTTAATAAAAAATAGCATTAGTAATCTAAAATCATCCTCTTTTTTTGATCAAAGAAAATATTGTCAACCCCGAAATATACCCTGTAAAAAAGTGCGTTCCCCCAAAAAGTTTCATTACCTGCAGCCTTGGTTACACACATAAATACAGTGAACCTTTACTGATACACCGTCTCATTTCTGCGCCGTTTTCATTTATACGACGATTTTAAAGGGTACCAGCATATTCCATAGCAAAATAATGATAGTATCATTTGTTTATGCGTTGCGCTAGAGATAAATATTTCACTTATGCGCCGAATTTTCCGTAAAATGTAAAAAAATATATTTATTTTCTTTAAAAGCATTTTTCTTCACTTTCCTCTTTAATCTTTTGCCTTTATTTTGCTCACGGAGGCATGGGCGCCCTCATACGAAATTTTAAGGGGGGGCTCAGATATTTTCTTCATAGTTTACAGTAAAAAGATTATATATACATATTATATATAGGGTCATTCCATTTTGAATCAACCAATGGGGTGTGTGTGCATCAGCATTTTTGATTTTGATAGAAATTTGCGTATGCATTCTTTTTATTTCCTAGACCTCAAAAATGTATCCATTTCATTAAAAAAAAAATTTACCCTTTGATATATAGACCATTTTTGTTGTTGGCAACAGCAAAAATGGGACATTTTGATGCTTTGTCTTCTGAACTATAACTTTTTTTCCATCGAAGATTTTGATTCTAAGCATAGCTCATTGAAAAGCTAAGAAAGAGATCTTTTCATCTATATATAAAGATGACGGTGTTCGTTTGTCTGTTTGTACGTTTGTAACCGCTGGCCAGAAGCCCCGCAGCACCCACAGACCTGACACTTGGCCCAGAAATTCGAACGTATCCCAGTGTAATGCACCTCGAAAGCCAAATTTTTAATTTCGAATTAGTTATTTTTAAATTAATTAATTAGTACCATTTTTGGTTTATCCGCCATAATTGAGGGAGGAAAACCTTCCTCCACCCCATAACATTATATATCGCTGGAAAGGTTTTTTTTTCCTGAAAAAGAAAAGTTTTAGCACGTTTCTGTCCGTTAATTAGGGCAGGAGATATTAATTAATCAAATTTAGTCAATTTTCAAGGCATAACTCTACACAAAAAGGAAATACTAGATCCATTTTCCGTACAAGCTGCTCTTTCTTCCGTGGTTTAAATTTACGTATAGAGTTAAGCCTTGAAAATTTACTGAATTTGAGTATATCTCCTGTCTTTTTGATTTATTTGGCGAATTGTTTTAAACTTTAAAAGGACTTTTAGTGCAGTTTAAAAGGTTGTGGATAAAACGGTAAGACTAGAATTTTCTATGCGATATTTTAAAAAAACTCAATGCATTTACAGCTTTTAAAATACTATGAGATTTATAGCTGCGATGCCTAATTAGTGAATTTGAGGTGAAATATAAGGATATGTTCTTAAAAATTAAAGTTTTGCTGTGGCCAATAACTCTCTCAACATTTTCAGAAAATTATAGTAATTGGCCCCCTATGATGAGAACGTTATTGATAACTCTAAATGGGTAAAATCCTACTTTAGGGTCCGGGTTTGGCGATTTTTTTCAGACTGTAGCTTAAGGTTGCAATCATTTAGCTTAAAATCGCCAAATAATCCAATCATCCAATGATAATTCTGAGGTTGCCAGATTGAATAATTTATCGCCGGACCTTAAACTAGGATTCATCCCTCTAAATGTTTAGCAACAAAAAATCAGATGAAGAATTTAATGTATTAAATAAGCTCATGTCTCTAAAAGACTTCCAAAATATTTTTGGAGGCGAAGTGGACAAGAATTTATCGCCGGACCTTAAACTAGGATTCATCCGATAAAAGCACCGAAATATCAGGAGGAAGTTTCAAATAACACATGACTGTTATACAAAGTTTGGCGCTTTTATTTCCAGAATGATTTTTCTAAAAACTACTCTACCAATACTGACTGCAATTATAACAACAAATGCAAATCTGACTAATGAAGATAATGTGACAGCAGCAACAGTTGTGATAACTCCTCTGAAAACTCCTATAAATTTGTATACGCCATCTACTTCGGTTAATCTGTGCTTTGGGTCCCTTTTCTCGCCAAACACGGATTTCGGTTTTGTCGCCATAGAAACGCCATTTCTGCGTAATGTCTCTCGGAGCTTTCAACTACGCGAGACAACAAGGAAAAACGCGCCAGTTGGCGATTTTTTGAAAATGCGCCAAGCAGGGACCCAAAGCGCATTTTCACCTCTACTTCAAACAAAACAACTCATTGTAGCAAATTTATCGATGATTACCAACGAAATGCGCCAAAAAGTAGGAGAAAATTTCTTAATAGGATAGACAATTGAACTATTCTTTATAATTTCTGAGAGTTACAGAGCAGCTATTGAAAACAATGAACAAAAAAAGCAGCAAAAAAGTGAAAAATAAAGAAAAGAAAAGAAAATGGAATGGACAAGCAGCTGTACAGGAAGGAAATGCTTTAAAGAAGACTAAAACAAATAAAGAGAAGTCAAAAAATAGAAAAGGGAAAGATGGAGAAAGATATTGAATGCTATAATGTTATAATATATTTAATGAATGGAAAATAGATTCTATTAACGATATAATACCTTCATACAATGGTATACTATATTCATGTAAAGGAATAAGATTTTCATATGTATATGAATAATCCAGTATACCATTGAATGTTTACATGGCCAATAACTATGATAAGAGGGCCAATTACTATCAATTTGACATTTTTTTTTTTTTTGCGTTGACTTTTTTCTAATAATATATCTGAAAAAGTGTTTTCAGACAGTATGAGTAGTAAAATGCATTAATATAGTATCATATGAAGTATTTCTTATTAATGCAGAAATATTTCATTTATTTTTTATTTCAAGCATACAAATACGATGTCGCTAAAGTGGCCAATTACTATACCGCTTCATCTATAATAATTTTACTTCAGAGGGTTGGAGTGAATTTAAAGTTATTCAGTAGACTCCCTCCCCATTTAAATGCACGGGCATCGCCGTGCGGGTACTGCTAGTATATGATATCAATAAATTTCATCTTAAAAAAAAAAATCAAGGTCAAAGTTTGCGACGAAAATCTCATTTTTTACTGATTTTGAAAATTAAAAAACCCATGAAGGGTTTAGAATAACAAGCCTATTTTTTATCATACACTCATGCACATTGAAAATAGCGACCCAAGAAGAAATCGTCAGATAGATCAGCGATTGCGCCCACAGTGGTGCCAAGCCAGATCAATGTGGAATGTCACAGATTGGCAAAAAATAATGTTTAGTGATGAGTCTCGGTTTGTTTTAGGGACTGATGATAACACGTGTACGGGTGTGGAGGCGCCCAGGTGAGCGATACAATTCCTCCCACACTGTTCTACGTCACACTGCCCGGACAGCTGGTGTACTGGTCTGGGGGACCATATCCTATGATTGCTGGTCCAATCTAATTATGATGCGTGGAAACTTAACCGGCCAACGTTACGTTGATGATATTCTTCGACCCCATGTAGGACCTTTCCTAAATGGTCTCCCAGGGACAATTTTCCAGCAAGATAATGCTCGTCCACACACAGTAAGAGTTTCTCAAGACTTCCTACGTCATTTTCAGACTCTTTCATGGCCGGCCCGCTCTCCCAACTGACCCCCTATAGAGCATGTCTGGGATCAGCTAAAACGTCAGATGCCATCGTGTCACTCTGTGCGGGATTTGGAGTTGGCTGTTACAAATTTGCCTCAGGACAACATCAGGCGTCTAATCAACTCAATGCCGTACCGTGTGGTGGCATGTATTGCAGCTAGAGCTGGTCCAACGCGCTATTAAGTTGCTCTGTATTTGCGTCCTTGCACACCCTGCATTCGTTCAATTGTCTTGATTTTGAGATCAAGTGAATCTCTCAATCTGTATCATTATGTGTATTAAATTTTATTTCAATCCGATTGATTTCTCTTGGGTCGCTATTTTCAATATGCCTGATTGTTATCATTTCAAACAAAATTCTGCTGCACGAAAAACAAGAATCCAACCAAAATTATCAGATTATGTTTACTATTTTTTACTGCTTTTGAAAATTAAAAAACCCATGAAGGGTTTAGAATAACAAGCCTATTTTTTATCATATATTCAAACAAAATTCTGCTGCACAAAAAACAAGAATCCAACCAAAATTATCAGATTATGTTTACTATTTTTTACTGCTTTTGAAAATTAAAAAACCCATGAAGGGTTTAGAATAACAAGCCTATTTTTTATCATATATTCAAACAAAATTCTGCTGCACGAAAAACAAGAATCCAACCAAAATTATCAGATTATGTTTACTGTGCGTGTGATAGGGACTGATGGCTAGGAGAAGTGTTAGAAGTAAAAGTGTTTAATGTTGAAGAACCCTTTTTTTTTCATCCCAAAGGGTCAAGAACATCATTTAGAAAATCAAGTGATGATGACCAAATTTGGGTTGAGTTGCAAGACATTTTGAAAATCATCAGAACTATGGTCGGCACAAGGAAGAGGAATTTTAAATTAGTAATAAAAGTGACAAACAGTAAAAAGGACATGCCAAAAAAAAATAAGAAAAAGAAAGAATAAATTTTTTTCTTTGAATTTTGTCCTATACTTAAATTTTCTCGACAGAAAAACTTTCTCATGTCGTGATTTCAGAAAAAAAGGCTCAAATGTTTTAAATTCCTTTTTGATAATTTTGGGAAGGCTGCAGCCCTATCAGCGCACCCCCTGAATACGCCACTGTTCCCAGGCGATAAAAAATTTAACTTAGCTCATTAAAGTGTAAACATGTAACTTCATATCACTTCTTTCTCATTTCTATAATTAAAAACAAACAATTAAATATATAATTAAATCTCACTAAAACCTGAGATTAAGAAGTACAAAAATAATCGTGTTGCTTCAGGGCAATTATATGAAAATTCAGATGCCCATAGCTACCAAGCGCCCTTGAATAACAAAGTAACTTTTGTTTCATTAAAAAGCTGGTAAAAAGTATCAAAGATTCCACAAATAAAATAATTTTTACCTTACCCCCACGTGCATTCTTTCAGCGTTGAAAACTGGATTTTTTGAAAATTTGCAATTTTAGGGGGTATATCTCATAAAGGGTCCGGAGTAACAAGGCAATTTTTTTATATAATAAGTAACCATACACATGAATATATGATACAAAATAGGGCTTGTTATTCTAAACTTTTCATGAGAGTTTTAATTTTGAAAAGTAGTAAAAAAGGAGATTTTCGTCAAACTTTAACCTTGAAAAATAATATATATACATATTTTTTTTTAATCTGAAATTTGTTGATATCATACATAAAAAGATCTCTTTCTTAGCTTCCCAGTTAGCTATGTTTGAGCTAAAAATCTTTGATAGAAAAAAAGTTACAATTCATGAGACAAAGTAGCAGAAATGCCCCATTTTTGCAGTTGCCAACAACAAAAATGGCCCATATGTCAAAGGGTCAATTTTTTAAAATAAAATATTTATTTTCGTCAGGTCCGGGAAATAAAAAGAATGCATATGAAAATTTTCTTCAAAATCAAAAACTATAATGCAACAACTTTTCTGAAAATTTGTTGATTTAAAATGGAATGACCAAACCGCTAGTCCGCAGACATGGGGTAGTTTCCTATGCAAATGCGGCGCCGGTTGACAAAGGAATTTGACTTTCTTTTTGTATTGAAAAATGTAGGAAGAAACACATTGTAACAATTCTGAAAGCGATTTCAGTGCAGATTAGAGTTATTAAAATCTGACATTTTTAATAACTTATTCATTAATGGGTGAAGAAGTTTTTTTTTCTGAATAAATAGTACTAAAAGCTGAAAGAATACTAATTTCCAAGGGGGGCTCGAGCCCCCCCCTTGCCCCCCCTTATGGGCGCCCATGCGGAGGGTAATTTTTCCTCATGAACTAGAGTTCAGAGAGGGACATTTACCTATTATGGATCGTTTTAAAGGGAACAGTTTGTAACTAGGTGCGCTACAGTTTTTGTTTTCTCTTTATCATTGTAGTTACATTACAGTCATTGCCAAACCGTAGTAATATGTCTCTTGTCTATAGAAACATTCTTATTCATTCTCTCGTTAGAACCTATGTTGCGTTTTAGTCCTTCAAATAGGCTTGTTCACTTATACGTCTCTCTCACTTATGCGCCTTTCTCTGTTGGTCCCTTGGGCCGACGCAGAAGTGAGAATTCACTGTAATTATCTTTGAATTACAAGGGATCAAGAGATGAATTCTTTACCTCAGAGTCAGACTAAAGCAAGTCCATTTTTGTTACTTTTAAGAAAAGCGCGAAAACGTTGCATACGAATTGGACTCGCGCTCTTGTAACACTGCTAATTAATGTCGAAGGAATTTCTTCTTTTGGAAAACGTTCTCATGGGTCGATGCGGAATAAGATTCTACATAATGCAGTAATAAAGTGAAAATCGCCATTTTTGGACTTACTTTAGTCTGGCTCTAAGAATTAACCCATTTATGCCCAGGTTTTTTTTAACAATTTTTTTCAATTTTATCTGCTTAAAACTCTTACTTGGAATGGTTTACATGCATTTTAGGCTTCAAATAGTTCGCCGTGGCCATATTTATTAAGTTATTTAACGTCCTGTTTATGGGATATTTTGCAGATATGTGAGCGAAATACGACCTTACTCGACCTCACTTTTGCAAAGTAACATTACAGAAGGCATCTCTGATCCATTTTAAGCGAATCATTTTAAAATTGTTTATTTTTATGAAAAATAAGTTCGCAAAAAAAAATTACTCTCTGTGGCTACTCATGCTGGATCGTTGCTTGACTGATTTGTCTGAAAATAACTGTCAATAAATAAACTCTGATGTCCAAATAGTGGCTCTAACTGGTTTTCTCAAGAAGGACTATTTAACTTGTGAAAAACAGCTTTGGTAAAATGATATACCCATTACAGGTTTTTGTATGCAGTAATTAACAAGCGTCCCGTTTTTAGGCTACTGGGCGTAAATGGGTTAATCAATGGTCTTATCAGAACAATTGATCCTATCATTTTGTTCAACTACTGATGATTCGGCTCTGCCACTACTCATGAACTATCTCATCAAACTATACAGCTATTTTCCGTTTGCCAAATTGAAACAAGAAATTAGAGAAGCACAGACAGGGCCGCCAAGAGCCAAGGCGGGCCCCTTGTCAGTTCGATCACCAGGACCTCTATCCCTTATAAAACTTATGAAAAGAATGCTGCGCCAATTCCAAGCAGAGTCGTCCCCCCCCCCCCAATGTCCTAGTTTTGACTAGGCTGACATGGCCTCTTGTCGGCCCTGAGCACAACACAGACACTGTAACATAATGTATTCTAGAATCTGGAGATAAATTAAAAAATTAAAGACTTGAGAAAGTTTTAATGGTAATGCTTCAAATCTAATCCCAACTACAACCAACTGTCTAGTTGAAACTATCTTTTCACCTAACAAAAGACTTTTTTCTGTAATTCTTCGTTACAAAACATTTATAATAGTCAATGTATTTTATCCGAAAAGGGTTGTTGAACCTTTTTTTTTTTCCCCAAACCGGACACTTTATCATCAGAGTGAAAAATTCACTTCCCGCGAGCAACTATTAGACCCACTGTATTTTAACGTCGCACGCCAGATTTGCAGCAACTGATGGATCCTTGTCACGAGTCCTTGTTTACATATCGGAATGTGGATCTTACTTAATTATTTCCAGACAAAAATTAATGGATCTGCTCGCGTATTTTATTCTCCATGTCTGTGGACATTAACTTCTGACATGTTTTAGAAAATTGAAATGCGTGATGTTTTCGCAAGTTTGGATGGAACGAGCTCTTGTTTCATGCGAAATAACTAAAAGACAAATAGTTGGACACGTATCTGGTGGACTTGGAATGGAAACACTAGGGTTTTGAGCTCTATTATGGAAAAATAAATACAGTAGCTCTACATAGATGAATGAGTTTGTTTAATAATTGGGAAATAATAATGCATTTTAAATTGCTCGGAAAGAAAATGATTTATGATAAGCTTCTCTGAGAATGTCCAGAATTTGAACTGTAATTGTATGAAGTGGAGTACAGTCCGGTTATCCGCGGTTCTGGGTTTTCTTCTATGCTGTCAGAACCGGAGTCCTACAACTTGACTCCACTCGAGAGGCAGGGAGTGGCAGGGGGATTAAGGGGGCGTGACTGATCCCCGATACACCTGTTGTCGCAGAACTGTGCTTAATACCCTACTTTCGCATATTTTATTTTCTATGATTGTGGGCATTGACTTGTGACATGCTTTAGAAAATTGAAATGCGTGATGTTTTAGCAAGTTTGGATGGAACGAGCTCTTGTTTCATGCGAAATAACTAAAAGCCAAATAGTTGAACATAGATTTGGTGGACTATGTGGAATGGAAACACTAGGGTTTTTAGCTCTGTTATAGAAAACAAATATAGTAGCTCTACATAAATGAATGAGTTTGTTTAATAATTGGGGGAACAGTAATGCATTTTAAATTGCTCGGAAGAATAATGATTAATGATAAGCTTCCCTGAGCCTATCACAGAATTTGATTGGAATTGTATGCAGTAGAGTTCCGGTTACCCGCCCTTCGACTATCCGCCATTCTGGGTTATCCGTCGTACCAGGGCATTTATATTTAATTAATCAATCAATGCACCAAAAATCGTTGAAAAATAGTCTGCCAGTAACTTGTAGGCATCAGTTGAGTGTAAGTGATTGCCGATAGCTTGCGTGATTCAGTGAGTACGTGATCTTTTATTAATATGTCTTTAACTAATGTAAGGGGGATTCCCCTAGTGTTGTTAATTTAATCAAAAATAACGAATTAATAGCATTCATTGATTAGTATTTTCATTTTGGTATTTTTTATTTCTTCAGAAAAAAAACCCATCCATATAATCCCTCAATTCGACTTTCTCGCCATCCAGTATATGGTGGATAACTGACACTCTACTGTATATGACAAACATTGCTGTTCTGTTTTTGGCCCCTTTCCCACCCTAAAGTAACCCAGAGTGGTGGTTTTACCAGTTGGATCTCCATTCACCCAACGCGCCAGTCACCATTAACGTACTTGGAGGATCTTCGATTGACCGGAATTAAACCTGGGACCACCCAGCAGAGTATGAAAAGAAGTTAATCAATGGTCTTAAAGTGTGCAAAAGACATTATCACCAAAATCAGAGCGCAGCCACTATGTTTCGATTTATTAAAAATATATTACTCTCATTAAATAACATATTTTAGTACTTTAATTCGATGAATTAAAAAAAGGACGCATCATTATGAAAAGTAAAGAAAAATGGTTCCTGGGGATTCCCGTTACAGCGAATCTCAAGGTATCACAAATTTCGTTCTTTGTAGCGGGGATTTCACTATAATGGAATTCAAACAAAATAATAACCAGTAAATCAGGACTGAGCATTTGTATTCGCTGAAACGGATATTTCGTTGTATTGGTATTCGTCGCCGCGGGATTTCTATGTATTTCTAAGAGATGGCTATTAATTTAATCAACATTACACTGTAAAAAATGAACGTTGTTTTTACAGTTTAATAGATAATTTTAAAGTAATAGGCTAAAAATTGCTAATTGTGCATTAACAAACTGTAAAATTGCTATTTTTACAGTTCTAAACTGTAAAATCGCTAATCTCACAGTAATAAACTGTAAAATTGCTAATTTAGCAGTTTATTACTGAGCATTTTGCAGTTTTAACCCATTAATGCCTGACATTTTTTTTTCTAAAGATATTTTGTATACCGATTACAAACAGTGTTTTAACAGTGTTGTTAGTGTGGACAGGAAAAATAATAAAAAAAAAATATTATGTGAAAAATAATTTTTTTTTATTAAGGAAAGAAAAATCGTCCCTTAAAAGTTACGATAGACCCCAGAGGGTAGATACTTGTTTTACTAAAAAAAATTTCTGCCTACGATATAGTATTTAAAAAGACATTTTATAAGAAGAAATAAAATCAGCATTTAACATAAACTGGGAAGCTGGGAATATTTTGAAAACTTTGCTTCTTTTCTTGAGATTGTGAACGATGCAATTTTTGATAAAGATCATATTTAAACTGCTACAGAACACACTTTACAACAGTTATGTGATGAAATCTGTTAATAACGAATTGAAGCAATACCAAGGTCCTAATTGAACACTATTATCTAGTTGAAATGTTCATTTTGGGGAAATTCAGGCCCTTTTTTGGACCGTCCTAAAAAAGGGACGCTAGGCATAAATGGGTTAAATTGGAACCTCGGCCGCCAGTATTTTACTGTAAAAACAACAATTAATTTTTTGCAATGTACCGGCAGTGGCGAGTACACAATTACCCCACTTTTACCCTTAACTGTCGGTATCGATTTCTCAGAATTCTGTTCTTAAATAATTGGGTTAATGCAGTGCTTTGTGTGTCACATTAATGATAGTTTTCTAATTTTGCTTAATATCGTTACTCACTAATCGATCTAATATGAAACTTTTTTTTTCTTTCTTTTCATGATTTTTTTTCGATTCCTCCTCCCATGCCATTAATCAACGAACGAAACAGAACGTAAGTATATTTTTTTACTTATATGAATACATGCGAAGCCTATTAATAACTGATGTCATTTAGATGAAAACGCCATTAATCTTTCCCGCCCTTCTGCATAAAGTCATTCCAGAAACTTTTTTTTTCCTTTTTGGAATCGATTAAAAATCGAACGCTGAAAAAAAATAGTTTAATGATTTCGTAAATTAGTTTATTTTGCATAGTTTAGTATAGTGTTTCATATTTGTTTTTTGGTTTCTACAATTTTTGTGTTTCTTTCAAAATTTATGTGAATGTAGATTGTAGAGTGGTTTTTATAATTAAAATAATTACGTACTCGTTCGTATGAAATAAAATCTGTACCTCAGAACCAGACTAACGTAAGTCCATTTTCGTCATTTTTCGGTAGAGGGGAAAAACGATTGTCGAATACATCGTTTTTCCCCTCTACTGAAAAATGACGAAAATGGACTTACGTTAGTCTGGTTCTGAGGTACAGAAATAAGCTAGGATAAATTGCGGAACCATTGATCCATCTTGACTTTAGCGGGTGAAAGTATCACACTTAGGAAAATTCGTTCATTGCAACTCTCCATTCACTCGCAACTTCAACTCTTCTTTCAACTACTTGCTAGAAATCGCGAAGCTGCGGTTAAATTGGACGTTTGTAGGGTTGAGCAAATTATTTTAAAGAGGATATATCACACGCATTAAAATTCGGCCAACACAACTCTGAGCTCGGGCTCAACTTCCATTCAACTACCTGCCAGAAATAGCGTAGCACACGGATGCTTTCCTGTCGAAGTCGACTGGAGCGTAGAAGTTGCGGTGGAATTGGCAGTTGCGTTGAAAGAATTTTTCTTTGTGGGATACCCCTTTAGAATAATTCATTCACATCAACTTACAATTCAACCGCAACTTCTGCTCTCCACTCAACTTCGGCCAGAAAACATCTGCATGCTGTGCTATATTTCTGTCCGGTAGTTGGATGAAAAGTTGAAGTTGTGGTTCTGATGGGAGTTGCATTGGACAAATTTTCCTATGTGTGATACCCGTTTTACTAAACTCTCCCTTATGATGCTAACTGATTCAATGTTAACTTCCGATAACTCGAAGCCGAATGTTACAGCCTAAAACTTTCGAGTTGCTGGTGGTTCGAGCTATGGGAAGCTCCTACTCTACAGTTTGATATCCAATGAACATTTCGAGTTGAGGATTGAGGAATATTCGAGTTACAAAGGAGCTTTCACACTTTGGGGAATTCGTTCAACCCTACTCCCAGTTCAACAGCCACTTCAACTTTTCATTCAACTACACTGTTAAAACTACAGGTTGCACAAGTCACCTTTAAGAGTGAAACGTTGTAGCACCAGCGGCACCCCCTGAGGGAAGCCACTTGACTCATTATGGCACCCTTGAAGGTGCCATTCGGCTCCATGTGGCACCCTATGGGTGTCTTATAGCAACGGCTCCTAAATACTAAATGCCTAGTACATTTGCTTTGATACGGTCGTCGTCGGTTCCACTCTAAGCGCCACCTTGCGGCAATCCGATAATGCCGCTGTTATTTTTTGATTGGTTAATTTTTAAATTCAGAAATGAGCCAATCGGTAATTTCTCGAAGAACTCCGGCAGATGACAGTGCTTCGTGAACCATTTTGCAGCTATTGGCGATGGATCCAAACAATATTAGAATTAATTTTTTGATTGGTTGATATTTAAATTTAGAAAGGAACCAATCGTTAATTTCCCTTTCTCGAAGAACTCCGGCAGATGGCAGTGTATCGTGAACCAAGGACAAAATTTGGCTCTGTGCTAAAAGCCAGAAAGCTGCAGGCATTTAGTATTTAGGAGGCGTTGCCTCAACTCTGTTATTCCATCCATGAACTTCACACACTCCAGGGTCTCCCGTACCTACCACAACTCGTGGTTTAACCGGGATAGGACCCTGAAGAGCGCTCTGTTCTTTTTGAACCAGACCAAGGGTCGAGCAAACCCCTTGGCCCAGCACCCCCAGAGGTATCGTTTCACTTGGAGGACTTTGTGACCACGACATTTTTAACGTCCCCCAGCCACCATTAATCAAGACGGTGGATCTTTGATCGGCTGGAATCGAACCCGGGTCCCTCCGGTCACGAGTCCGACGCCTTACCGATCGGGCTACCACGGCCCCTCAGGGCATGACGCTGTTGCTATAACGTTTCACCCTTAACAAACTCTTGTTCAAACTTGTAGCAACTGTCTTGTGCAAACTGTAGTTTTAACAGTGCACCTGCTAAAAATAGCACAGCACACGAGTGCTTTCTAGCTAAAATTGACACTAAAGTAGAAGTTGCCTTTGAATTGGGAGTTGAATGGAACGAATTTTACTATTTGTGATATCCCCTTTAGACTTTGAGTCGTCACAAAAACCCTTGGTTTTAAGCTTCATTGCCAATCCTAGTATGGTTACACATGCATGTAAGAACTGTTCAAAGAGAAAATTCTGGCTGAGGTACTGCGAAACAGCGATACGAAAGAAACAAAAAACAGTAAATATAACGCAAATCAGAAATATAAAATAAGGCTTAAAAATAAATTAAATATATTTTTTCGACTAATTAGAGTGGATTTCAATTTTCACGCGTCATAGCTTCATCTCTGCAGTAGTAAATATGTTGATATCATTTAACTAAAAGTGAATAAAATTTTCTCTTATTAGACTCTTTATGTTTTATTTTTATAATTGCGATCATTCTTTGAGTATATATTTGCGCAGTTGTAGTGTTTTTTATGTTGTAAAAAAGTGTTTATTAAGTACAGGTTTTAAAAAGGAGAGTCAGTTTCTTAGTGAAAACTAAATAATTGGCAAATTCCACTGTGTAAAGTGCCTTTTTTTTAATTATAACTTTATACATGGGCTACAAGCGTAGTACCAATGAATAAATGAATAAAATTTATATAAAGAATATGTTTTCTAATGCCGTAACAATATATTATTCAGTTTAATTAAAATGTGTCTTCCTTTTTTTCATCTTCTTCTGCAATATATGATACTGAATGTATGGGTTGTTTGAAAACGGACATTTTATTAGGGAGTAAGTATAATATTTCACTTTATAGATTATATACTAGAAATTTTAACACATTTATTATTTAATTGATTAATTATATTTTGAAATTGATGTTATAACATAACTCTGCATAGATTGTTAAAAATTGAAAAAAAAAGCTGATCTTATTAAGAATAATTTTAAAATATAATTTAAAAAAACTAAAATTACCCTTTTACAATTAATGGAAATATTTCACATGATGCTCTAATTTCCCTCTGATTCTCAAAACGATTGAATATCCGCTAAATTTTCATACACTTGTAAAATACATCAACATGTTATATAATTTTGCCTTTAGTACTAATAATAGTATTAAATGTATTACTTTTATATTTGCAAATAACGTGAATTTTATCTTTTATTCAGAGTTACATACACAACACACACAAACAACTGAAACACTTATGATACATCAACATGTAATAAAGTTTAGATTTTAGAATTAATAATAGTATTAAATATATTACTTTTTAACCGACTTCAAAAAAGGAGGAGGTTCTCAATTCAAAGCGTATGTTTTTTTTTGTTCGCACATAACATCTGATCTACTGAACCGATTTGGACGATTGTTTTAATCGATAGGAGATGGTGTAACTTAGGTACCATGTACTCATATGACGATATTTGTTCACTAGAAAAAAAGTTATGATCGAAAAATTAAAATTTCATGATATTAAAAACAATATGTGCTATCGTAATATGTGCTTCAATGAGCGACCCGATGGTCAAGTGGTTAAACGCGTCAGGTCGAAGTTCCTGATGGAATGAGATCCAGTCCAGGTCTGCAAGTTTGAACAGCTGCATGGTTTTTTAACTATATTTTGATTATTTTAAGTGTATTTACACTAAAAAGAATGAAATAAAATATTTTTGGAAAAAAAAAAAATAGAACCGACTTCAGTTGGAAATTGCTCTAAAAAGTAAAAAATAATTTTTTTCTTTGAACACCATCGAAACTACTTTTAAACATAAGTTTTGAAGTCGGCGCAAAAACAATGTATAGAATCATGCGCAACTACAATTCAACTATAGGGCCATTCCATGAAAAGTGAAACCAATTGGTCAAAAATTCATATTGAAGTTATGTTGCTATGTTATACATCATTTTAAAGTTTAAGATGTATATTTTAAGAATCCTGCATTGGTTTTTTGGTGAGAGTTAGAATAATACTTGTTTTCTTAGTTGGAAGTACAATATTCACGAGCTTGTAAAAATCAGAAAAAAGAACACATTTTCAAATGCATATTTCTCATCGAAAAATAAAAGCAAAGATAACTACTTGTAGCACAATTTTAACTAGTAAGACGGTACTATAATAATATACATTCATTAATTTCTTTTGAATTGATCTAAATGGTGTAATTGAAGTTTGAAAAAAGGAAGTTTGATGTTACGTCTAACAAAAAAGAAGCAAAAGTTGTCATTACGTCCTAAAAAATCAAAATTAAAAAAAACTCTTAATGGTCCTTTTGGCAAATTCTTAGAGTAATTGCCCACCATAGTTAAAAATATTGCAACTGATTTAGTTTTTAAATTAATGCTGTTACAGACGTAACATTTCGGACATAACAAATGGCTCTATATTACGTCCGTAGCAAAAGTAAATTTCCAATTAAATAGGTAAAAAGCACAGGATGAGCAATACATGTATATAGCATAATATGGTACGAGTACTAAAGTTTCTGGTATTCTTATTTTGAAATTTTTAATTATGTCGGCATGTAATTGAAATTTATTTGCGAAAATGCCGTTCGAATTTCGAAAACGTCGGACGAAAAAGGACACATTTTTTCATTCAAAAAAAAAATTATCAAAATTGACCAACTATCACCAAGAAGGTTAAATTTTAGTTTGGTACTAGTATTCTGCTATATCATCCAACATCCAACATTTTCAAATTTTTAAGTTCTCCTAAGACCAATCACTGATTCCAGGGATTCACTTTTCCCGATTTTTTTATGTAGCAGCCCCATTATGCATTAATTTTAAGAATACAAATAAATAAATTTGTGTGAAGGCCCTTCTAAGCTTTTCTTGTGTCAATATTTCTTGGAAATAATTGTCTTAAGATGCATTAATTTATTGTTACATATTGACATATCGGCATATGCTCTCAACTCCCCCAGACTTACCCAAATTTTCTAAAACTGTTACAGTATAACTTAAAATATTGAAATAATGTGTTAATCAATGTTACTGTATTGTTTTAGCACAAAAATATTTGTTTATTCCTGCTTTAAAATACTGTTTTCTACTTTTAAATCAGAGATGTTACGTCTGTAACACCACTTTGTTTCGTCGGTAACAAGTTTATGAATTTTTTTCACGAATTCGGCAGTCAAAATCCACACAATCTTTATAGTTTTAGAAAGCTTGAAGTCTCTAGAACACGTATTAAAAAAAAAAGTTCAAAATTTCCGTATAATTCAGAGGAATATTGTAAGTTGTATGACATAGTCGAGTTTTTGCTGTTTTGTGAACTACGTCTGTAACAGGCAGTTTTTAATTTCTGTATTTTTTTGTAATTAAGCAATCTGCACGCAAATTTAATGTAGAATAAACATCATCAAGTTATACTACAGGAAAAAAAATTTGAAGACTTTCATTAGCCCAAACCAGAATTATTTGTGTTCAAAGTCTGCGATTCTTACGTCTGTAACGATGGAATTGCCCTATAAATATAAATGTTAATGGATTCATTTCATTGATTACCACACATTCGTGTAATGGTACAAATATTCTGCTTTTAATTTTCAATGGTTTCTCTGAAAAAATGTTGGCAAAATATGGTTAAATAGTATTTTACCTATCGTTTTTCCGCCGACTTCAAAACTTATGTTTAAAAGTAGTTTCGATGGTATTCAAAGAAAAATGTTATGTTTTACTTTTTAGAGCAATTTCCAACTGAAGTCGGTTCTATTTTTTTTTTCCAAAAATATTTTTATATTTGTAAAGAACGTGAATTTATCTTTTATGCAGAGTTACATACATACAAACAAACAAACCCACATGTGAAACTAATAAAAGCGTATTAAAAATAAGCGTTGAGAATAATATTGAATTGATATTTTACTAATTTGACCAAACCCATGTTTTGCAGCAATGCCATATGAACGAAATGGTTAATAACTAACGCGTATTCAAACCAAAATGTTTTTTTTGGAGATTATTGAATGACTAGTACATTTCTCATTAGAGTATTACATACTGACTTAATGATAAAGGCCGATTGATAAGCGTAGTTAACACTTAACTGAAAAAAAAGTGTTTCATTCGTAACTACTTTTTACAAACACTTTATTATGGAAAAACATGTCCAGAATAAAATATGCGTGTGGAATAACACTTTTAAAATGTTTCACTAATCATTAATATTTAATTACATTACTTCATTACCTTTGAATTATTCATTTAAGTTATTTTTCGACAAAAACCACGCAGCATGAAACTGATTAATAATAACTTGCAGAATTTTTTGGGCGTCACCAAATTTGGAATTTCTTAAATTATTTTTATTAAACAAAACACTACTCATACTTTTTGGATGGATCTGCATATCGGGCTCAAAAGCTTTAACTAAATCAGTAAAAAAATCAACATGTCATATGACTAGATATTGCAACGGGGGAAGGATCCCGAATTTGACATCGATTCCGGTTAAAAATTGCTACTTTGCGAGAAAAATTAACACTGTACAGAACAACAAAAAACATTGCATACACATAAATGGGGTACAAAGATACTAGGAATTCCTTTTTCGCAGTGAAACATAGCTCCATGTAATCTCGAAACGCGGGTATCTTGCATATTTTGCATAGGGTGACGATCAACGTCGATTTTAAAGTTTATGTCTGCGCTTAAAGTTGTTAAGGAGACTCATTTTTAAAAAAAAAATCATTTACTTTACTAATAAATAATGGTAATTTTGTAAGATTTCATGCAGCTAATTTATTATTTTTTTGCAGGGCTATACACCAGTCCACTTAGCAACTCTGTATAAACACGATATGATAGTCCACCTCCTTGTACATACCTATGGTAAGTAAAGTCTGGCTTTGACGAGATGGCACTTGACTGCTCCTTTTTTTAGAATTGTTCATTTTTCTGAAGGGGTGATAAAGTAGAGGAAAACTGAAGAACGGATTCACAATGTGTTATTGGTTCAAGCATAGCTTGAATACTCCACCCAGTTTAAGAAATTAGCCAAAGAGGTTAAAATATTTTAATTTTGTGACGTCGAGGCAGATGTCTTGCTTTGCTTTTACCTCTTCGAACAGCCATTGGTCAAAGACAGCAACGCCTCCGATAGTTCATTTTAATTAAAAATTGGCGAGAGTAGGGTTACAATAAAGAACGTAAATCTTGTCATTTTTACTTTTCCGCCACCAAAAGCAGTAACTGCTGCAAATTACATTCCAATATTAAATAATCACATAGCGAAAATACATTTGGAGCACTTAAAAAATCAATTGATTCTAAAACTTTTAAGTGTTACTCACCGAAATTTCGGACGTTATTCTTCACAATAATAATAAAAACAATAAACATCAACAGAAATCAACCAGCAAACGATAAATTAAAAATCAAATTCTCTCACTCTAGATATTTACTACAATTTATATTGTAATAAATTACAATGCAGTAAAAGAAACGTCGCAGACGATGAATTTAGAACGGTTTGCTACGATTGTTGCCTCTTTTTCGGCCTCATTATTTCGGTCGAAGAATTATTTCATCTTTTACAAAGAACGTCACATCGCCAAAATTTCGCGAAACTCACAAACATGGCTCACATCAATTTTTTCCTTCTCTACCTATTTTAAGGAATAGACTCTTTTTCTCATTGGATTGACAGGTGCCATCTCCTCGCGGTTTTATTATACTTCACTCCTCAATTTGAATTCAAGTTCCTAAAGAGAAATATCAGTTTGGAAAGCTCTTTTCTACACTGACATCTTTCGTTAGAAAATAAGGCAGAAATTCAAGTGAAACAGGCGATCGCAAATTACAATCGCTACTGGAAATGAATTACATTAGAACGTTTCTTGATAAAAACATCGTGACGTCAGCGTGACGTTTGCCTATGAAAAACGAGCTAGATAAAACGTCACAGCCTACTTGGCGAATAAAAGAGATCACTGACTGCTTGTGAGCTCTTATTGGCTCCACCCGTAGTGACGTCAGTGCCAAGTTAAGTTGATGATAATGTAATTCACTTCCAGTAGCGATTGCAATTCGAAGCGATTGCAATGGTGTTTCACTTGAATCCCTGCCTAACTTATTTCATGAAACTGATCAAAATAAAAGTACCAAAGTTGATACAGTGAAAGTTGTGTAAGTTGACCGCCTGTGGTACAGTACTTTAGTGGTCAACTTATGGAGGCTGATATACGTGATCCAGGAGTAATTCTATAATACCTGACAATACTAAAGTGCTAAGCACGAAAGTAGTGTCTGCACTTCTTATCAAAATTGAGTTATGGTCTCTAGGTTGCTCTTTGTTACATATTTCATCAAAATACAACGTTGTATGGTCATTTGTCCATAAGAGATATTTTCTAAAAATAACTGAAACTATTGCATCTGAATCAAACACATGAGGTGCAAAACTTTAAACGGCAATTTCCCATTTTGAACTCGTCTGCAGAAACGACTTTTTGCACTTAGCGCGACAGAGAATAGTGGTAAAACTTACAAAGGTGGTTAATTTTACAGATTTTACTATATTTTCCCAAGGAATTTTTAAAATACTAGCAATTGAAGTTAAATGTTAGAAAATATGAGAGTAAGTAGGGGAAAAAAATCTGATAACATTGTAGTAAAAAACACGCGTTATAGAAGAAGGAAAGAAACAGCTTAACTCATCCATATGCATCACCGCCTTTCATCTGCAAATCAAATACTCTTAATGACACTTACGAAGAATGAATACCAAGACCCACCGAACGAAAATTAAAAATCTTTAAAAACACAACATTAATACTTAAACACAAGGTGTAGCGTACCTGTTGCATCCCTTCTCAGAACAAGACCTAGAATATCCGAAAATTTAAGGGTGTGGGTTTCGCGGAGAACACCTAATTATCACCACTTTAGTGATCTTTAAGTAGACACGAGCCCATTACGTCAAACTGTACTCGTCATTATCTTCGCGGTGGTCTTGGGCTTCCGGTTTTTAAGACTCATCACCGATCTCTAATATCTCAATTCAGGCAAGCTACCTTTTGTAAGTGATTTGAACTGTGGAGGCTGGTCACGTTTATCGAGATGGCTCAGAGCGATTGAGTCATTGATTCAGGATGCTTATGAAAGTTTCATGGGTCGAAATTGATATTTATTTCGATGCATGCTGATGGATATTTACTGATTTTTATGAATCTATAACCTGTAGCTACATCAAGTCTGTTGACAGGATTTGTGTGCCCCTAGGCAACTTTCTTCGTGTCTTCCACCAACTTTCCCGGAAGAGGGATTGGTCCACAAGTC
>JAXGGA010012298.1:0-39238 GCA_038373865.1 Uloborus plumipes | reverse complement strand
GTTTTTTTGAGGTCTGGGAATGCACATACAAACTTTCATCAAAATCAAAAATGGTGATTTAAATGGTGGCCCATTTGTTGATTTAAGATGGAATGACCGTTTTAATAATATTTAAATGTAAAAGTGAGTTGTATAATCTATTTATAAATATGTTTGTATTTGCTGTCTTTTGAAGCAAGCTTTATATATATATATATATATATATATATATATAATATATATATATATATATATATATATATATATATATATATATAATATATATATATATATATATATGGAATTTAAGAGTAAAAGAGCAACTATCAAATAACATCATGCAAAAATAAACTCTCCCCTCTCTCTATCGCCCCCTCTTTCTCTCTCTCCGCTATAACTGAAGAACAATCACTAGATTTTATCGTAACTGAATAATTGCAAGGAAAAATTACAGAAATATTCTTGAAGAAAACTTGTTCCTCAAAAGATACTTTTAAGAAGCACATTGAGAAAAAGAAAGAAAAAACCGTATTTTAATGGAATAAAATTTTGAAGTAACAAGCTTACGTGCGGAGAGATATCTTTAAAAATAACTCTTAAAAAAAAGACAGAATCTCGTTTTCGGAACAAAAAATGCAAATTTCAGCACAATATTGGGATAGACAAAACAAAGCAAAAAAAAAGTACAAAAACATCCCTCCATATATTTTTTTATTTCGTAAAGGAAATTGTTTTTCACTTGCATGAAAGCAACATTATTTATCTTTTTCATTTACAAATTCCTTACTTATTTTCCAAGTTATTTTTCCCTCTTCAAGGATCGGGCAAATAGCTTATATTATGTTTTGAAGCAATTATTCTTCCGAGCCATATAATGCCGACATGAATTATGTGGGCTCTTTGTATTCTTCAGGTTTCCGAATTCCATTCTTTCATCTGTTCGGCATTGCTTTTTTCCGAGGGAAGTGTTCAAAAAACATCAAATAATTTCAAGCATTCGTTTAAACGTAAAGTAATTTAATTTTCTGTGTTGTAGTTGTGCGTCTGTTTTCCGTTGAAATGATGTAACCTAGCTTTTCTTTCTTTTTTTCATTTTCTACAAAGCAAATATCAGCCTTGGAATGAGAAATAATTATTTCCATTTACTACTACGCAATATATTTATGCAAGTTTAATATCAGTCAGCAGGGCATAGAAAATTTAAACATGTGTTGAATTTTGTGCAAAAAAAAAAAAAAAAAAAAAAGAGTTTAAGTTTTTAGTTCTTTATACAAATGAAATGGGGTGTTTTTTTTTCATGCAATAACCATGCACCTCTCTATTGAAAACAAAACAACAGTTCATTTTTTGCAGTGTAGTGATTTAAATGGCGAATAACTGGATATATATCTATATCATTTTCCGTTCTGTAGATGCAATGTACAAAAAAAAAAGGAAAAAAAGGATACTTCTCGTCTAAGAACATGGTACGAAATATTTTTAGCAAATTTGTATACGAAATACTCTGACTACTGCAATGCTTCAATTAGAAATAAACAAAAACAATACCATCCATGAATAAAATGTAAAGAAATGAAAATTTTCAGCATAACTTGCATCTTGGGGCATATTCGAATGCTACGGTTATAGTTCCTTCTCGGAGCCGCAGGTGTGTTTTCTCTTCAAAGCTTTGCATTGACTTCTTTCCCGAGAAAAAATTGAAAACAGGGAACGTTTTTTTCATTTTTTTCCGAAGCAAAAAGGGATTATTTTGCATTTTATATTGTAGATTGAAGCGTACGATTTTGGAAACTCGTGTTCAACTCTATCTCCCCAAAAACAACAGTGTTGTAAAAAAATCCCCCGCCAAGAAAACCTTAAATACTCAGCCTTAAAAAGTTATGATATCGAGTTTTCCCGCCAAGTTTGTGCCAAACTACAACTAACCTGTATGTATAGTTCTTTTAAATTGTTTTCAGTTTTGCCAGGCGGGAAGCTTTGTCTTGTGAGGTGGTTGCTTAATGAATAAAAACTTCCCGCCTGGCAGGACTGAAAACAATTTAAAAGAACTATACATACAGGTTAGTTGTAGTTTGGCACAAACTTGGCGGGAAAACTCGATATCATAACTTTTTAAGGCTGAGTATTTAAGGTTTTCTTGGCGGGGGATTTTTTTACAACACTGTTGTTTTTGGGGAGATATCACATGTTTTTGCATTAATATTATTTCTTTGCCTGTTTTTTTTTTTTTTCTCTTCAAAATTTACTTTGCATGTTTTTTTTTCCCTTCAACATTTTTCTTGGCTGTCCGACATATGTGGTTTTCTTGGCGGCATGCATTTGGTGCAAAAGTTCAAGGATCTTCTTCAGTCTAGGATAAATTTGAAATCAATCACAATGTACCACCCGAACCGACGCAAAACAAAGCTAGTTGCTAACAATACTACGATTAAATTAAAAGTTTAAAAAAAAAAAACCCAACCCTTAGGGCCATGCTCCACATCGACGTAAAGCAGAAAAATTAGGCAGAAGCGTAAAATGTATTCAATGGTGTACCTATGGAAAGTACCCGGATTTTCGGTTTCTGCCTTCAGTTTCGGTCGCGTTTTACGCTGATGTGGAGCATGGCCCTTAATTGAAGCTCCCCTTTAAAAGCCTTATGCAATAAAATCAATTACAAATATTTTATTTGTTAACAAATAGAAACTGGCAACAGATGAAATTATAAATCATTGAGTTTTCTTTCCTCGTGGCCCAACAATGAAAACATAAATGCTCAGATGTTGAACAGAGCTAGTTGATAGAAATCGGACCAATTTTAAGCATTAATAACTCCGGGGTGCGATGACCCCGGGGGCTAAATTTTGGGAAAACGTCCTCAATGTCTCATCGAGAATATTCATACCAAAAATCAACACTAAAGACCCCGGGGAGAAAAGATACGGAAAATAAAAACGAGGGGGGAGGGGGTAGGGGGTCGAAAAACCCCTATGCCGAGCTTTGGGACAAAATAAATGTGGGTGCAAAAGCAGAGCTCAATCCGAGTTACCGTTTAGTCTGTAGCCTTGTCAAACAATTTTTAAAAAGTGCGAAAAATAGCGATTTTATAACATTTATCACCCCTCCCACTGAGGGTCCTGGATGTTTTGCTTTAGTATGTGCTGTCAGGGGCCGCTGGAGATTGAGTATACCAAAAATCAACTCTAGGGATCTTTATGGGGCTGAGATACAGAGGGGTGAAAACCCCGGTTTGGTTACTCGCGTAAACAGTCCTTGTCGCTCTTTTACATTTTTCTTTGCGACGAAAATTTCTTGGCGGCTTGTATTTAGTTTTCTTGGCGGGGCGGGACGCTCCCGCGTCCCGTGATTTTCATGTGGATTTTTTCTGTTGCATGCCTTGGAGAGTTAGGCCAAGTAAAAATGGAAATAAGCAGTCTGGTATAGCCATGACAGTAAGGGATAAAGAAAGAGCATTGCAAATTTTCCCATTATGTTTGTCTTTTAAGAATAAATAAAAGTTACCTTTTTTTAACATTATAATGTGTTTGAGAACATTCCAGTTTGATCCATTTGTGTGCCATACCAATGCCTCCGCGATGTAAATGCCTACACTACCGTGCTAAGCGCAAAAGTGGTATTTACAGACGATCTCAAACTGAGATACTGCTGTTTAAAGTTTTGCGCATCTATGTATTTAATTCAGGAGGTGTTTTTTCAGAATGTTTTTAAAAATATTTCCGTTATATATTCGTTCTTAAATGACCATACGGAATTGCATTTCAGTAATGTACATCACAAAGAACCAATTGGTGGTGATAACGCAATTTCATTTAAAATTGCAGATATTACTTCTGTGCTGAGCACGACACTATAGCTTTCTCGCTTTAAACAAAGGGCGAAAACGTGCTCATGTAAGGAACATACTGCCATCTATTGCAGTTCTTCGAAATCAACAGTAGTGAAATTACGATTGGTTTATTCCTAAATTTAAACTGATGTATTAACCATAAAAAAGCTTAATTTAAATTGTTAGGATCCATTGCCATCGCTACGCCATTGTTTCACGTCGCTAGAAAGCGCTGCTTTCCGTATTATTACTGCTTATGAGTAGTTCCAGGGAGTTTACACATTAAGACAATTGTGATAGGCATTAAAAAGAAAGTCATACGCAGTACTTGCTAAAGTAAAAATAACGGCAGTAGTTACAATCATTTAAAAATATATGTTAATAAACTAATGTTTTTCAAACTTTCGACTTGATAAGAAAGGGGTTTTTGAATTTACGGTGTTTGTGGATGTGGATGTGTGTATCTATGTATCTGTCTGCTGCCCAATAGCGCCAAAACGAATGAGCCGATTTTGATATTTTTTTATTTTGTTCAAAATTTGAGTTGATCTAAAGTGTTTTCAAGTAGGTCTCTTCTTGAAAACACTAATTACAAAGTAATATTAGTAAAAAACCTTGAAAAGTGTTTTTTCACAAATTTTGCGGTAAAAACATGCTTAAATGTTAAATCAATAGTACACACAAAAAAAAATATCTGTATGCTAGAACTTTTTAGGAACTTCCATGTCATATAGAACTCGAATTATAAACTTTTTAGAAGGTTTTAAATAAAATTAAGTCGATATTCGCGCAATTGGAAATCGGATTAATTGTTTGTTTGTAGAAATAAAAAAAAGCTAAAAAATTCAAAATTTTTATATTGACAATTATTAATAGAATAAAATGTGTAAATGAATACAATTAACTCTCACTCATACTTGTGCAAAACGTTACGTCAAACGTTACGTATACAAAAGCTTTATTGTAACAATAAATGTTGAAATTAAAAAAAAAAAACTGCATTACATATATGATGTACAAGTAGTGCTTGTGCTCAAGTATGTAAAATATAACACTCGTAATAAAACATTGCACGTGCATACTTTATGCGAGAAAAAGTAGATCTAAATTGCTTTATTGAAGAATCATGCATCGAAAATCGCACATACTGCATAAAATATTTAAGCCGCCATGCGGTATTTCGCATTTAAATAAATGCGTTTGGTGCAAATGTTAAAACTGTTTTTCACCAATGGACGAAAAGTTCGTTGTGTATCAAATTACTTATGTATACAGAATAAAAGCGTTAACTTTTTATTGGAATTACTGGTATAAAAGGGAAATCACTTGAATTTATCATTCTCTGTTGAGAATGAGTGAAACTTGTATCATTGGAAGAAATCGTACCATTTTTCAGCAGAATATAAAAACCACATTTTCACCTGGAAACGCTAACCGAAATCCTCGATGCGTGCACAAAAATCATGAAGCGCAAATCTTCTAAAACCTTTATTTTTTACTAAAAGGTAAAAGAATTTTCCTCTGAGGCTTAAATAAAACACGCTTTTAGCATAAAGCCTGCGACCATTGAATAAATGAAAAGGCTTTTAACGCGAGGAGAATTCACCAGAGGGAACTCAAGTTTAATAGCTCTCCTGTGACACCGTTCTCTCGAAATATTCCTAAGTATTGTGGGTTCTTAAGACCTGGAAAAGATCTAGTGTGGAAAATGTATAGATATCAGTACAGGATTGCAGGAAGGTATCTTTTATTTCGTTTCAAATTATGTGGCTGAAAAAGAATTTAAAAAATAGGCGCTTTGGGATCAAATAAACTTTTAAATGTTTCCCAAAAAATGGTTTTGAAGAATTCAAAGCTTCTTTACGTTTAACATAATAAGATTAAGCATATTTTTATTCATTAAAAAGATATGCGAAGTAGTGATCTTAGACATACTAAGAGGCATTTCATGTATAAACAGTAAGTACAGTCGAACGAGCTTAATGAAATAGCCATTTTGCCGCAAAAAATTATAATAATCGGGATATTCCACTATCCAGGATCAAACTAATGCATTGGAACACTGTAAAAAGTTAATGTTCTTTTTACAGTATAATACAGCTAATTTTATAGTAAGAAACTAAAAACTGCTAATTTTACAGTAATAAACTAGAAAAATATCTACTTTTACAGTACCGTAAAATGGGATGAATTGGAACACTTTTCATCTTTAATTGCAAAAAAAGTAGTTAAAAGATTTTTTTTAATTTGATTTTTTGAGTGAAAACTTTGGTCTTGCTTTGCTTTTGATATTTCAAGCAAAGACAAAGCATTTTGAGCAGTTATAATTTATATATATAGGAATTTAGGGGTGTTCCGAATCACCCCGCTGATAGGGGTCAATCGGAGCACATGTTAAGATTTTTATTTTTATTTGTTTTTTCAATTTAACCTGTAATATGTCAGACAAACATGAGTACTATTGATGGGGAAGAATAAGAACAGATAGTTATTGTCAAATAAAAATGTATTTTCTGTACCAGTAAACGTTTATGATTTGTTAAAATTTAAAATGATTTTGAACTTATAAAAAATTGAAAATAATTTTAAGAAATGCTTTTGAGTTGAAATACAAAGCTGTAACATAAATTGCAGTCACTCCTATCGTCCATAAATGTACTTGTCCTTAAAACTAGCAGTTGTGGCTTGGCTTAATTTTTTTCATAACATCTTCTGGGATGAACGCTGCTCTTTTTTTTAGTTTCCTAAAATCCCTGGGTTTTGGGGATTGTCCTGTAAGATTTTCCCACTTATTCATCACTGTCTGTGTGCTGGACTTTTGCTACATAAAGTCTTTATGCCTTTCCCCCATGATTTTAGGTAAAAAAAAGTCTCCTGGAGCAAAAATCTTTTTAAATCTGCAATTTTCTGTCATTCTAAGATCTAGTTGCTCACGAGAAGAAATAAACAGTAATAAATCCTTGTTCTTGCCTTAACTAGACAAATTGGGGTTAGAATCTTGATTTTTCAAACACTTTCCAGTTAAATAAGTTTGAATTGGCACAACAGAACCAAGTGTTCCGATACACCCCGCATTTTTTTTCCTATGGCATTTTTCATAATTCTTCATTTTTATGGCACAATTTATAAAAAACGTAAATTCTCATGTGGTATTCTGTTGTTCAGATACATGTATAATTGAAACATACCACTCTTAGGTGTAAAATATAAGAAGGTTTGTTCTTACATATGAAGTTTTGCAGTCTATGAAAATGTGATGTTTTCTAGCATTCCACGTGCAGCCCTCCTTATAAGGCAGTAGAGCTGCCAGATTGACAAAAGTCATTTTTTCCCTCCTTCTTATGATCTTACCTTTCTAAAAAAAAATTAATGGCGAAAAATACCCAGTAGTAGTATATTTATGAAGAATTTCTTTGTACGGTCGGGAAGTTTTGTTCCGATTGACCCCGCTGTTCCTATACACCTTATTTTACGGTACTAAACTAAAATTGCTAATTTTACAATAATAAACTGCAAAATTTCTAATTTTACAGTTTATTACCGTGCGTTTTAGTTATAAACTGGAACCTCTGATGCCAGTGTTATACTGTTATTTTTACAGTGTAACACATCTAAAATCTACTGTAAAAACTGTAAAATTTCTAACTTTACCTTGCGAAACTATAACATTGCTAGTTTTACAGTTTATTACTGTGAAATTTAACGGTTTTAAATTGGAACCTCGGTTGCCAGTATTATACTGTAAAAACAAAAGTTCATTTTTTGCAGTGAATGGTTGTGTGCATCGAAAATGTATTATATTAAGCGGGATATTCTTTTAACTGATATTCTAATAAGCGGGGTCGACTGTAACAGTATGCTTACATTTTAACACTGCAACTAAGCATGGTAAAAATATATTTTAGAGCGGGTATTTATTGTGAAAAAAATAGCAAATATAAATAATACTAGTTTTAATAAAGTGTGCTTTAGAATTAACTTTCAATAAAAGCTTATTTTTGTGGATAAAACGATAAATGTTGTGTTTCCATCCGTTTGCGTAATTTTTTGCAGTTACTTTAACTTGCACCGCAGTGTATCAATTAGTTGGTTCATAAGTTTCTGTAAAAGTTTTATGGTCTCAAATAGAGAAAAATGAGCCAGACATTGCACCCAGTTCCAGTATAGAATTGCAGAATTTTACTTCATTTTCAAAATATGTAACTAAAAAGAATCAAAAAAAGTCACTTCAAAATCAAATAAATTTTTGAAATTTTCCCGAAAAACGATTGTGAAGAATCAAAAGCATCGTACTTTGCACATAACAAAATACAGAATATTTTTAATTTTTACTCATTAAAATATATATGAGAATTGGTGACCTTAGATATTAATACTAAAAAGCATTTTATGTGTAACAATAAGCGGTTATATGTATGTATTAGGTTATTCCATATTTATTGGCCGACATCTAAACATAAAGAAAAAACAAGCGTCAAAAATAATAAATTCGTGCGATTAAACGTTCTATAATTTTTTAAAACTTTTCTGCATTAACTTATTTCTCCCTACATCACGTTGGCGCTCCATGTATTTAATTCATATTTGGACTTTTTCTCTTCAGCAAAATTTCCACAAATAAAGTCAATCCCGAACAAGATTTAAAACGACTTTTGAATAAATAAAAACGGTTTTAAAAGCTTCTCTATGCTAAGATATCTTTTTCATTTCTTGTTTTATTGTGAATCGGAATACGGACCTGTATTTGGAGATGGAAGAAAATTTACTGGGCAAGTAATGCTACGAATTTTTGTTTGGTTTGGAGGAGTACTCCCTGTTTCATATTTTGTTTTCCAATAGGCGTCTTGTATCTGGCCATTGATCCATTATGGAAGAGTATTGACTCCATCGAGTGAATGTTGAATATTCTAAATATTTAAGAATTTGAATAATACAAGAAGGCATAAAATTGGATATGCAGTGGAAGTGCTCTAATTTTTTTTCTTGCAGCCGTGTATTGGTGCGCTTACCCTGTGTATCCCGCTGTAACGACAGATATTTGTCCAAGTAATCTTAGAGGAAATTCTACAATACACATGAATGATTCAATGTTTGGATAATGTGAGCTATTTCATCTACTGCATTGATTTTTGCTTGACGTTTCCAAGAATTCTTTTCTTTTTTTTTTAGGATGTTATTAGTACGTCAAAAGAACTAGTTGAACCTGTGCAAGAATTCTGCTCTCTATTAAGGCTGCCTTTGCACAGTCTTTAAAAAATGTAAGAAATTGTTGAATGCCTATGTTTTGCACAAAATTAATAAGTTGAACTGCACCAATGCTGGTTGCTGGAGTGTTTGTACAAACAAAATTTTTAAGAACCAATCTATGCTTAACTTTGTAAAGAATTGTCTCTTCCTCTTTTTATTCGCTCTATTTTTCAAAAACAATCGTTTTTTGCAGATATAATTTGTAATAACCGCGCAAACTCTTTGGGAATTATCATAAAAAAGTATTAAAATAAAAGCATTTTTCGCTAAATAATGCATGGAATCCATTGCTATATTGCCGGATAAAATGCTAGAAATAAAATTAAAAATATAAAAACATGTTTTTTATAAAAAAAATCTATATTTAACCTTTCGGCAAGAGTTCTCTCTTTTTTCCATTTTCCTTTATTATCACTTTCTCTTTGAAAAGCAATCATATAGCGTACGTGTGTCACTTGGTAAATCTCGTAGAGTAGATGGCAATTCCTTCACTCAACAAGCCTTTCCTATTTCGTTTTTAATACAACTCTTTTTGCAGATCTTATTTTGTAATAATCTCACGTAGCTTTCGACTTAAGAAACTGCAGTAAAGTAAACATGAACGAATGGCTGCACTCTTATTTTTCATTCCCTCTTATTTTTTGACAACTTCTTCGCTGCTATGGTATCGTTATGACTTCAACTCTTTCATTCGCTTGAAGTCTTGCTTAAAGATATAGTGGACATATTTGTTTTCTCAATTATTGATATGTATGTCTGAAACTTTGTGTGCTTATGTATTTAATACATCTAAAAGCATTAAAAAAATGCAAAACCAATGATTTTTTTTTTTTTTTTTTTTTTAATTTAAAATTTAACTTTTTTTGTAACGAAATTCCAACTGCTCAATGCATCACAATTTTTTAAAAACTTTATATGAATTTTTCATCTAAAAAGTCATATAAATTTTCATTTTCAGCCATCTTTTATATAATCTCATAAAACATTACATGTAATGCATAAATTTATGCAATCATACCTAATGATTGGAAATTAAGTGGAAATTCAAAGTTTAAAAAAATGTGACACATGAAACATTTTGATTTTTTTTAAATAATTTTAATTTTAAATTGCAAAGAAAGTGTTCATTGTTTTTGCACCATTTTTTTATGCTTTTAGACGTGGTAAATATACAAGCACACAAAGTTTTAGACACATAGATCAAAAATTGAAAAAAAAAAAAAGCATTTTTGTGTCCACTGTAGCCTTAAAAAAGGTTTGATTGTACTTTGCTATGATTTGTTTAATCAGAGCTTACTATTGCTTTTTATCGTAGCATTCGAAGAGAGCCAACATGTTTCAACTTAAGATTTGTGAACACCCCATTTCGCAAATGTGAACTGTTGAGATTTTGTGAGTTATATAAATAGTCTCAATATTATTTTTTTTTTTCTAAATCTTCAAAACGTTTTCAATCAGTTAAGGGAATAAAAGTTTCTGCAAAAAAAAAAAAAAATATTTTTTTTTTTTTTACTGTTCAAAAGTTTTTTCCCGTCAAAACGTTACTGAAAAGTAATAAAAAAGCAAATATTATTATAAATAAACAAATTAAATTTTACAGAAGTACAGTGAATAGTAGAGGAAACAATATATTAGGTGCTCGATTATCTTAAAATGATTAAAATGTATTTCCTAAGAGTTAATACTTGATTATCATCTGCCAACTATTGTTGTAATTTATTAATCTAGAATGTTCACCATACTAATATTATCGTCTCGTTCTCGTGTAATCATGTACGTGAGTTAAAAACAATACTTGCATAATATTTCAGGCGTTTTCCTACTCGTGTAAAAGTCTCACAAGCATTGATAGTGACAATCTAAAAATCTAAAGAAAATATTTATTTTAGCAAGTCTCTAAAATTTGAATGAAACCTGCATAAAATGTGTAAAAGTACAATTAATTTTTAATTTCTCCAAAAAAAAAAAAAAAAGACTCTTGTAATCATGTACATGAGTTAAAAACAATGCTCCTTATATGTATAATATTTTAGACATTTTCCTACTCGCATAAAATTTTAACTGATATAGATAGTGGCAATTTCAAAATTTAAAGAAAATATGCATTTTAGTTAGTCTCTGAAACTTGAAAGAAACCTGTATGAAATGTGCAAACATGCAATAAATTGTGCATTACAGTAAGCGAAAGACATTTTAAATTATAACCACTACACCGGTAAAAATCTCTCTTTAAAAATATTTTACTAATTTTTATTACAAGTAAGCAATTTCGATCAATAAAATAATTCCTTTAATTGCAAGAAAAAAAATTGTATTGCGGGCTATGTTTTTTAGTTAAATAGAAATCTGCAGAACATTAGTCACTTTGACGTTTGCATCTTTCATTTATAAAAAAAATAACCGAAGTATGTCCAATTTGGGAAAGAAATGAGTTCCTTTTAATACTTTTTCGTCATGACGAAAAAAAAGAAAAAAGACAAACCATCACGCATGACCTATTTCATTGTTTATACATTTACATATCATTGGATTAAAACCTCTACGAACAAACAGCGCAACAGAAAAAAAGAAAGAAAAAAAGATTTTAAAAGTGAAAATTCTTATAAAAACTCTGAATCTGATTTTGTTATAATGTATTTTTAAAGGAAAAAAAGTGAAAGATGGCTGAGAAAAAAAAAAGATAATTTCGGTGCTTTTATTTTTTTATTTTTGTGTTTTCTTTCCCTTACATCCTAAAAAAGATTTCTTCTAATGATTATTTTTTATGAATTGTTTGTTGGATGCATGGTAAAAGAATAAAATTCTTTTTTTTTAATTCCTTCTTCGTTTTGTTAGGAATGTGAGGGAATTATTCTTACCGCAATTCAGTTTTTTAAACATGTCGGGTTTTTCCTTAAATTTAATCTGTCAGGCATTGTGCATAAACTTTCAACATGATTATGTGGAGCACTATTTATCTTGCTTTTTTAATGAAACCAATGTATGGACTATTTTAAAGATAGTAGAGGGATAAAAAACAAAATTTCATATATTAAACTAAAGTTGTAAAGAAAAAAAATGGTTTGTGGTTGCTATTCCAACAAGAGTATGCACAAACGAAAAAAAAAATGTTACGAATATGAAAACAAAAAATGACAAAAACATAAAAATCGTAAACGAACACATTTAATGGTCCATAACACTACATACACGAACAATACAAACACAAAATAATATTAAAAATATGAAAAACATCGGCAAAACTTAGTGTCTAGGACACGTTTCAGCATCGAACGCTAACCACCATTTTAACTTCAAAAGTCGTTCTAGCTCTTTTGTCAGCTAGTTCCGCTTGCGGCGGGTTCTTCAAGCTGCTTAGTCTGGTATAAAAAAGTTCTATCCCCACATATTAACGGAGGAAAAGAAAAAGAAATTATTGAATAAGGAAATAATAAAGAAACGATATTTGTTATGTCCTGAATGTATATCTTTGACTATATTTAACCAATAGTTTTTCTTTTTTTCTTTTTTTTTTTGTGCCACCAGCCTTATACAGGGTGGCCCAGAAGTCACTTTACATTTTGAAAATTAAATAACTTTTTTTCTATTAATATATTTCTTTTCTCTTTTCAGAATTAAAAAATATAATTCCTGGAAATTGTTGGCATGGATAAGTTTACAACAGAACAACGAGTGAAGATAATTGAATTTTATTTTGAAAATCGACGGTCAATTGTTGCAACGCAAAGACATCCCCCTAGTAGGCCTGCAATAAGGAATTTAGTGAAGCGTTTCCAACAGCATGGCTCTGTAAGTCAAGTCAGTTGAGAACGCATCACTAAGTTCCTTATTGCAGCCCTACTAGGGGGATGTCGAACATTAAAATGGTGCACGATCTTTGCGTTGCAACAATTGACTGTCCATTTTCAAAGTAAAATTCAATTATCTTCACTCGTTGTTCTGTTGTAAACTTATCCATGCCAACAATTTCCAGGGATTATATTTTTTAATTCTGAAAAGAGAAAAAGAAATATATTAATAGAAAAAAAGTTATTTAATTTTCAAAATGTAAAGTGACTTCTGGGCCACCCTGTATTTCCCGAGATAATTTAGGCATGTACATTTAAAACGTTGCTTACCATGTTGCACTAAAATACGAATTCTGAAAATTTACCTAACGCATATTACTAAAGAAAATCAAAGACTAACTGCATTTATTACTTAGTTTTTTATAATCCCTTGAATACTAAGTATAAATAAGTATACCTCAAAAAGAACACGGTATTACATAGCCAAAATACTAAAATGACATGAAAAACACCTAAAACAAGTTTCTAACAGGAATAGCTCTCTGGCACGGAAACCTCTTATCTTTATTATATCGCGACTTACAAAATGAAACTCTTCTATTCCTACCCAGCACGGGGTTACAACGTTGGACACAAACAGGAACTTTTCCTCAAAAATCCAAACTAGTACGTTTTTGAGGAAAGAAAACAATGCTTCACATTACCTCATAAACAGTCACTTTTCATTCGTAGAAAGTTGCGTCATATTAGTTCTGTTTCTTTTTATACTCCTATTGTACTCATAAGGAATTGCTTTCGTGTTTTCTAAGGCCGTTTAGAAAAATGAAGGGAGTAGAAACTTCGCACATTAAGTTGTTTTGGGAGAAATATTCTAGAGTGTATTCTTCTTTTTTAAATTTTGTATTTGAAAGTATTGTGCGGAATTGGTACAAAAATGGTTGGCTTTAGAAGAAGAACACGATCTGTTTTTTTTTTTCTTTTATTCTCTTTTTTTTAGTATGCCCAATGCAATATACTTCCATCGATATATTTAAACACTTTTAACACTGCATTTATAAATATGTGTACATTTTTTTTTATTCGCGTAACGCTAGAGGAGTGACACACTACCATGATACAGTTTTTATAGTTTCTTTGAAAATACTGCAGAAAAACTTATAATAATATGTATTTAATCACATAAACATTATCCATGAAAATTTAAACGCTGCTATTGCATTTAACAATTGGTATAGGTGCAAAAATAATTTTTGAACATAAAAAAACTGCTTTTAATTCTTACTTCCACTTAGTACCCACATAGAACAATAACTCTCTACCCTTTTTCTTTCAATAATAAACCCATAGTGTGTAGCTTCTTCGTAGTGTTATTTTTTTGGCGCGACAATTATGCTGAAGTAAGTATTTAATTACAAGAGAAAAATGCACAAGGTTTTTTTTTTTTTGCATATTGTTCTTGTTTGTAGTAAATAAAACTATCTAATAATTTAATTGTGTGCACTTATTACAGTATATTGCGAAAAGGTTACTATCAATTAAATAAAAAAACGATGACGTTCTTAAGTACAGGGTATTATTAAATACATGTTGCAGTTAGATTCAACTTGGAGGCTACTAAAAGCAGGGCGGTGCCATTTCCTCAAAAGCAAGGGCGAATCCTCATGCACCGCGTTTGCTCTCCAACGTCGAAAGTCCGGAAGAATAGAGAACATACTCCCCAAGTAGCATCAACTCATCGGATTTTGCTCCGCCGATCATCGAACTCCTCGTAAACTGATCCCATAACGCACGATGACATCGTTCCGATCAGTATCCGAGCACGGTTTTCGATGAGCAACTTTAATCGGAAAGTGATATCCGTCCGATCAACTTTCCCGATGAAAATAAGCCGAGCATCCAAAATTGATCCTAAATTCATCGGTACGGGACTGCACTGCTCGTAAATTTCTCCAAATCTCATCGTATTTCGAGTAAAGCTCATCGGATTTTTCTGCTCGAATTCTGTTTAGCCGATGAGACATATTGGAGCAATTCCCGATGAGAACTCATCGAATCCGATCATCGGCCGATGCGAATTTCATCGAGTTTCGATGAATGACCGATCATCGGTCGATGAGATTATGCTACTAGGGTCCCCCCCCCCTAAATGTCAATGGTGCCATTTGAAATATAAAACTTTTCTCCACTTCCAAGTTTGGCACCCCTGCTAAGAGTACTTGATTCGTACACTGCTCGACATTGAAAATGCAACACCAAGAAGGAGTGGTCAGAAATTGATGAAATTTGGTAAGAAGACAGAGACAGCATGGAACAATAAGTGATATTCATTTCAAAATAAATAAGCAAAATTTAGAGCGAGGACGGCGTCGGCTCAGTAAGAAGTAGGACCACCGCGAACAGCGATGCACGAAGAAACACGTCTAGGCATGGAGTCAATAAGCCTGCGGATGGTGTCCTGAGGGATGGCACTCCATTCCCTTTCAACCATTTGCCACAGTTCGTCCTCTGAACGAGGCAGTGACAGGTTCTGCAAACGGCGTCCAATCACGTCCCACACATGTTCGATTGGTGACAAGTCAGGAGAGTATGGTGGCCAGGAAAGCATCTGTACACCTCGTAGAGTATGTTGGCTGATTCGAGCACTGTGCGGCCGGGCGTTATCCTGTTGAAAAATTGCATTTGGCAGACCCTGAAGGTAGGGGATTGCCACCGGCCGCAGTACATTATCTACATATCGTTGGGCCGTCATAGTGCCCCGAATACGAACTAGAGGTGATACGGAATTGTATGCAATAGCGCCCCAAATCATTATGCCACGTTGTCGCGCTGTGGGGCGTTCCACAGTTACTGCCGGATTCGATCTTTCTCCACGTCGACGCCACACTCGTATGCGATGACTACCGCTGGACAAACAGAAGCGGGATTCATCTGAGAACACTACGGTTTGCCATTCTGCCATCCACGTCGCTCTGGTCCGGCACCATTCCAAACGTTGGAGTCTGTGCTGTGAGGTCAATGGCAGTCTTCCTAGCGGGCGCCGTGATTGCAGGCCACGTGCAACCAGTCGACGGGAAATGGTTTTGGTCGACACAGGAACATCCAGGGTACCTTGCACGTGCTGCAGAATCGACGTACAAGTGACTTGCGGGTCCGCCACAGCTTGTCGGTGAATCCGTCGATCCAAGTGGTCTGACGTCACTCTGGCTGCACCTGCACCCCTCAATGTGGCTACATTTCCTCTTTCCAACCATCTCCGACACAGCCGATGCACAGTGCTTGCATCCATGTGGGTATCCGCTGCAATTTGACGTATGGACCAACCTTCCCTTCTCAGTCCAAACACCATACCCCTTGTAAAGTCGTCTATATGCTGGAAGTGTCTTCGTTGAGAACGGCGTGGCATTTCCTCCTATCACACGTATCCTTCGAGACAAAAACCAAATTTCTCCGATAATTAGTCTGGCAGAAATACCAACATGAACATAGCCCACTTTTCAACTTCATTCTCTTATATCTTACTTCACGTGCGTCGGAGAGCTGCGCATTTCATATCATTTGCATAACTCAGTGGCGTGCGTCTACGGTAAAATTTGCATGCATTTCTGACCACTCCTTCTTGGTGTTGCATTTTCAATGTCGAGCAGTGTATCTTAGTAAGCAATAAATACGCTATTTATACTGTATGTCAGTATTTATACTGGTGCCCATTGAACCATAAAACTTTTCTCCCCTTCTTAGTTTGGCACCCCTGCTAAGAGTATTCGAATCGTAACTTAGTAAGCAATAAATACACTATTTATACTTCTAAAAGAGTTTTCAAAAGCTAATGTTAAAAAATGTTGAATAGCTATGCCCTTATTGCAAAGTCAACTTTGTATATGTTAATACATGTGAGCATGACAATATCAAATTAAGAAACAAGTCTTTCATATGTTCTGTCATAATGTTACAACGTAATTTATAGCCCAGATATAAAAAAAGTTGAATGTATATCTGGCATAAAACGAATGAAAATATACATACATCATAACCAAGTTAGAAAAAACTCTTTGACAATAACCGGCACTGTGACTTTACATTTATCAACTGGAGTTAAATATATGAACTATATAGCAGTAAAAGGTGACAAAGAAGTCTTAACTCCTTTGTTTTGACTTAGTACAGACCCAGTAAAGCTTTTTCATTAAAAAAGAGCAACAAAAATAGCGAAGAGTACTAAACCGTTGCCATGCCAACGTAGAGGAGCTGTAAATTTCGAAATTTATGTTGAATAGTCTTTCCACTCAGCAGTTTTTTATCGCCTTCGCTTCTCATAATAAATCACACATATGGGACCTGCATGTTAATTTGTGACCCCGCAGTCGCTGAAGTCCGCGAACAGGTGCTGAAAAATGTATACACCATTCATCACGTTTTTGTTACCCTGCTTCACAGGCTCCGATTTTTCATTACCTAAATGGAATCCGTTAGCACCAAGAAAGATGCCCTGGCAGGAAACACCGATTAGGTTAGAAGGAGAGAATCTATCCAATCATGCTTTTGCAGCCCTCAGTGTCCAAGTTCTGAACTATGTCAAAATTTACGAGATAATATCGGTATTTTACGTTCCATGTAGAGTTATGGTTATTCTAATATTTGTTAACTGGTTGGTTTGTAAAAGTCGAGTTTGTTGGTTAACTGTAAGGGGTACAAATATTGTGGCGTCATCTGTTCTCATTATATAGTCGAGCCCTCTTATTAGAATATCGCTTAAAGGAATATCCCACTTAGCGTAATACATTTTCAATGTACCAAACTATTGAAATGCATTTTTTTCATCCCGGATAATAGACTGTCCCGATTATTAGAATATTTACAACAAAATTTATATTCCATTAAACGAGTTTGACTGTACTTGTAAAGCTCATAAGTACCAGAAAAAAAATAGCGAAAAAAGAAAGCACCACCAAATTAAAAATATTTTCTCAATGAAAAATGATACAGTTGATGTGTACAATTGAAAAAAATCAATGTTTAGTAATAAGAAAAAAAAAATCCTTCTTTTAAAAAAAAAGAATGGCTGTGTCTGTTGGTCTGCGCATTTTTTCTTTATACGTCAAATTTAAGCTGAATTTGGCTCATAGGTCATTTTATGTTCGGGAATTCGCATGGGGAATTTTTCTCAAATAATTCCAGTTTGCATTAAATATTTTCAAAATTTACCCCAAAATTTCTTTGATGCTCAGAAATTCACATGGGGAGGGGGAGTATAATCATACAAATCTGCACTTTACGTCGGATATTTGTCAAACTTGGCAAGGAGAGTCTTTAAATCTCGGCAATTTTAATAGAATTTTATTTTCTCCCCCAAACTATGACTGAATTTTTGAGGCTGGGGGGGGGGGATCTAAAGCGTCATGACTTTAAATTTTGAGTCAAAAATTAATCATTTTTACACTAGAACTTGTGCGTTATTTTTCTTTCTTTGTCTAAGCCTGATTGTGCAACATGTGTCACTTGAAACTTTTTAAATCTTTGAGAGAGACCGGGAAAATCCAGAAAACGACGCCAGTTTTGAACGATTTGTATTTATATTACAGAGAAATGCAGCCGCTTATATTTACTTCCTTTTACGTAGTAAAGGAAGTATTATCGCGAAAAAAAAAATCACGCAAATTTCTGTCAAATTTCTGATTTTGCTCACCCCCGAATGAATGTTGAGTAGTTTTTTCGTCCGGTCAGCACGTGCATATATACCAACCAACATATAGCCTGCCGAAAAATCCGTTTCAACCACCCCCGAGTAATAGTTTTTTAATATGTTTAGAGTAGGAAATATTTATTTTCAAAAGAGTAAAAACAAAAATAGGTCTTTGTTGTGTTGACATTTTCTAGTCATGTTGACATTTCCCATTTGACAAAGCATGTTGACATTTTCCAGGCTTTGGTATTTCACAGCAGTATATTTATATTTATATTCGATGTATATAAGTTTTAATCATTCCCGTGTTGTTCGATGGAAATGCTTTTTTACTCATTCTCAAAGTAAAGGGCATCATTTACCCCAAGACAACAATGCTTCCCTAATATGCATTGAAAGCAGCTTGCGTGATCTCAAGTTTAAACAGAGACGATAAATATAAAAATGAAACCATTTTAAACCTGCACGTATTTGACGGCAGCAATCCTTCAAAATGTTTTCAAACGCTCAGCAAACTGCCCCAGAGAATTATGGCTGATGAAAAACATCGGAAACTTTGTGTCAAACCTCAGCACAAAACTTCTTTAATAGTGAAATTCTAAATATGGGTTCAATTATGATTAGTACTCCTAGTTTTCGCAAACACCATTAAATTGCATGGATTTCGAAAACAAGTGTGCTAATTATGCTGCGTTCTCGAACTTTTAAAGCTAATATCTTGCGTGCCTGACATTTCCATGCTCTCATAAATATTTCTTCCCATGTTCGGAAAACGAAATCCGAAACGGCTGACAAGGGATTGCACTTAAGAATAATTGCGTTCGAGTAGACCTAAGCCTAAATCTCCATTGTGCGGCTTGAACAAGGTACTTTATTTGAAAGAGTAAAAAAAAAAATGCATTTTTGCATGTAAGCGAATGTTGGGAATATGATGTTGTTAAATTATGCATGAGTCAGAGAATGAGTTTACACATAGATTACTGTTTAGAAGCTCAACGAAGTGTCACAGATTCTTTAATGCCAGCAGTGATTTATTTGGAAGAGTTAGATACTATATTTACAAAATCTTTCAAAAAGTTTCAAATTGTTTTACTATAGTTTCATGTTTATATTTTTTTTTCCTTAAGGTCCATTCAGTAGTTGAAAACGAATGTAAAATATAAGACAGCACTACTTATTCTTAGTAATGGGGTGAACTTTTAGTTGTTCGAAAAATAAAATTGACGGCGAGATAAGATTAAACCAGAGTTTTGTGGTTTGAACAAAGCGTTTTATTCGAAGAAGTAAAAAAAAATGCATTTTTGCATTTAAGCGAATGTAGGGGATATATAGTCTCGTTAAATTATGCATGTGTAAGAGCAGAGTCATATACTATGCTTGTAAAATATCTTTACAAGTTTCGAGATCTTTACTATAGTGGTTTTTTTTCCTAAAATTCCCATTCAATACTTGAGAGCGCATGTAAAAAATTCGAGATTACTAGTTGTTTCTGTTAATGGAGTAAAATATATTTAGTCAGAGAAATAAAATTGAGGGCGAGCTAAGCCTAAACTTGAATTTTGTATTCTGAACAAATTATTTTACTCGAAAAAAATTTTAAAAAATGCATTTTTACATGCAAGCGATTGTTGGGGATATGCTAACTTTAAATTATACATGCGTCAAAAGTAATACTACGCGTAGATTATTTCTTAGAAGAACATCGAAAGGTCACACATTCCTTACTACCAGCAATGATGTATTAAGATTAAGAATCTGAGAAACTGTCACGGATAGCATTATGAGGTGATTCATGCCATATCATCTTGTTTTGAGGGCCTTCACTGACGTTACGGCAACAACTTACCTCAAATTTAACATTCATTTTATAAAGTTTGAACCTTCTATATTCCATATACAAAAAGAAAATTGGAGTTTAACTGTTCCTGGTAAGAGTTTTGGCTCGCAGCAACTTCCATGTCTTGAAAATTCGCTTACTTTTTGATGCCGCGCCTCCACCTTTAGGGATCTATAAAAACTAAACAACTCAACTTTAGAACAAAACATTCTGGATTATGTCTTTCAATAAGATTATAAACATTTGGTTATTTTTTGGAAAAAATCTGAGACGTCATGAATCACAGGCGTGACACTCTCTTTTAGATTCTTGCTCTTAAGAGCTTTGTGAAGTATTTCAAATCGTTTACTTTGAAAAGAAGAGCGTTACCACACTACAAAAAAATAAAGTGTTGTTTTTACGGTATAATACTGGCAGCAGAGACTCTAGTTTAAAACTGTAAAATGCACAGTAATAAGTAAAACAGCCATTTTTTACAATTTGTTACTATACAATTAGCTGTATTATACTGTAAAAACATCTATTTTTTTACATTGCATAGATAAAATGTACAGAAGTAACAGATTTTTATCTCCTCAAATTTTCATTCAGTATTCGAAAATTTGTGTAGTAAATTAAAACTTACGATATAGTTATATTAAGAAAGCAAAATACAAACAATCGTTGTTTTATAAAATTTTACGGCTAATTTTATCTTTACTTATTATAGTTTACTTAATTGTGTTTACTTATTATAGTTTACATATACGTTTATTTAAGGGTTTACTCATTTTTATTTAGCGAGACATACACGCTAGACTAATTGACCTATTTTCAAACTGATACACATAGTTTATAAATTAAAAACCTTAACATTTTAAAGTAGATAAAAAAATCAAGATTTAATATTTATTAAAATACAAACCTCATGCAATTTAATTAACTGGAGAAATATTTTACAAAACATGTTTTGTTTAGGGTCGAAGTATGTCTTGAAGTTAATATTTTTTCCGCTTGTCTACAGGGTATTTCTTTTTAAACATAAGATTTCTCTTTTTTTTAATACGTACTAAATTACACGTATTAAACATTATAAACCATGTGAAGTTTTAATCCAAATTTACAGAAGCGCAAATATACTGGTATACTGCAGACACGTGTTTCGGGGCTACAAAGAACCGATGTTTTCAATGCAAGAAGTGTTTAAGCTCACACTTCTTGCATTGAAAAAGGGGTTCCTTGTATCCCTGAAACGTGTCTCTGCAGTATACCTGTATATTTGTGCTGCTTTAACCGTAGATTAAAACTTCACTTCAATCGCACAAAGGTATTTTTTGTATTCATTATAAACCATACTATGTACTACACGTATATCGTAAAAATATAATAAAATATGCATGTTTGTATTCTTTGTAACTTAATTTTTTTTCTCTTTCAAGAGTAGTTCTATCAGAATCTTCCTCAACAAATGCTATAATTTTTTCTTCTCCTGTACGTTCATCACTCCTTCTTCAACCTATCCGACACGCACCTTCCACATTGCGGCCTTCACTTAATTAGCAAAAGTTTTTTTTTCTCTCTCTCTCTCTCCTTCTTTTCCTTTTTGTATCAGTTCAAGCAAAGGGGATATTTAATTGGATGTTCAGGAGGGTGAGAAGAGCAGAGAGAAGCAGACTTAATGAGGAAGAGCTCCCAGATAAAGGCGAGGGAAAGAAATGCTTTTCTTTACCTACAAATCAAACGAGAGAATTTCCTCCCAAATGAGAAATCAGAACAGAATCATTAAGCGATATCTTTGTCGCAGCTCAAGAAACTGATTACAGCTCTTGGAGTCATTGGTTTTTGCCCTTATTGAACCTGATCAGCAAAATATCTCAAAGCTGTTGTTAGCATCAAAAATGCTATTTTTTATTAGATGAAATAGATTTTATTAGCATAAAGCATTTTTTAAAGGAAATGGTTTTCCTTTTTACATCAGTATATTTTTTAATACAGCGTTAGCACATAAGAATGTCCACAGTTTAAAAATTCAACTTTTAAAAATTATTACGCAGACTAATAAACAACTGAATGATTAATAACTGAAATTTAAAAAAAAAAAAAAACATTTTTTTTTTCACTGTTATAGTTGTTCATTGTGTTGGCTTTCTTACATGACAAACATCTACTCGATTATTTAGTTTTGCCTTTCAATGGTTTTTAATAGTGCACAAAAGTGTTATTGAGATTAGTTTAGTGTTTTTAGCTCTGAGGTTGAGAAATTGTCTGACATGTAACCTCTTAAAATGAAATTATACGGCGTGCGAAACTTACTGTATTGCAGAACAGATGTTTGCAACATAACAAAAGGTTCTTTCGTTGAACATTTGTAATTTTGAAAATATATATATATATTACCTACTGACAACAACTTCTCAATACTACCACCCCATGGTAAAACAAATTGATTGAAAAATCTAAATATTCAACAGTTTTTTTTTTTTGTTAATTTTATTTATTTTTTTATTTTGCTGAAAGCAAAACATTTTTAGACCAGTAAGTAAATGAAAAAATATTTCCTTTAGTACATATTAGCATAGAACAGTTTTAAACAGCAGATCATTGTGAAAAGTGAATGTATTTATGTATGTATACGGCATGTATGTTTGTGTGTGTGGTACTTTTTACGTTAAAAGTTAACCGGCAGACGTAACTCACTCTTAAAAAAAAAAAAAAAAATCTTGCAGCAGTTCGAAATTTCGCATCAGTCGCCAAATTAATCAACGACACCCACTGAACATGACCGCCGCCGTTGCGATCGAAACGCATGGATTAAAGCCATTCTTACCGCGGCACAACAGCCCGGAATCCTTAACTAATAATATAGTAGATACATGTAGTGTTTTGTGATATTCACCATATCTGCAAAGTACTGAAACTAAACGATTTCGGTGCAGAAGAGAAATGAAATTTCGAAGGAATAGCTTCTTCAATCGTATTAAATCCCAACTTCGAGTTCGGGTCGCTGCCCCCCGCAGGTAGCACAGAGCACGCGATCTCCACATTCTCTGTTCTCCTTTAATCATCCAGCAGTTTCCTCTTACTGCTAAATTGAATCTACCAGGGGCGAAGTTTAATTGGGTGTTCAGGGTGCGCGTAGTGGTAGAAGAAATTCTAACTTAATGAGTGAAAGCTCCGAGCCGAACGCGACGGAAAGTGCTGTTTCTCCTTAATTACAAATCGAGTAATTGAGTTTTCTCCTAATTGAAAAATCAGAGAAAAATCATTAGGCTATATTTTTCTTACTTATTCACCTCCAAGGGCCAGCATTTAATTCCTCAGCCTTCTCTCTTAATACTTCTTGAATATGCGTTGGCGTACACTTAAATGTTTTGACTTGAAAAAAAAAATATTATTTGAGATGCTATAGCTTTTTTTTTTTTAATTGTGTAATTAGCTTTTTACGAACAAAAAGAAAATACGAAAAGCGAAACTATTATAAAAAGGATGTTTCGGGTGTATTGGTAAGTTAAATGTGCTAAAAGAAAGTAGCTAATATTTTTGGATAATTTTAAAATCAATCCTCTTTAGACTATTTTAATACCTTTATGGAGGTCGTTTCAGCTGTTTTTTTCCGACTAAACCAATTTCATTAAAGACACAGCATAATTTTATAAACCACTTAGCATTGTTTCAATTTCGTAAAAAAGTTCAGCTTAAGAAGTTGAATAAAATTATAATCGTTTTTACCAAGAGTTTTTTTTTTTAATAGTAGCACAGATATATTTTTGGTTTTTCGCACATACTTTTATTATTACTTAAATAAAAAGTTTCACTCCAATGTTTAGAAAGAAACTTCGATCTTTTGTATTATATTCTAGTGTATCTGTAAGCGATAGCTTAAAGGTACTAAGTCACAATAACAAAGTTAGCTAGTAGATTAACTTAAAGTAATGTTTATTCTGTAATCCCTTGTTTTAAGGAATTTATTTTTTTTTGCTCGCAAAATAAAAATTCATGTATCAAAATCTTAGTGCCACGTAACTTTGTGTAATATAAATTAAACGGTTGAATAAGAGGGTGTTTAAAACCAAATTTGGAAATACGTGTACATTGTGACTTTTACTTCCGAAGAGCGTTTATATAAAAATCATTAACACTAGAACGACCACACCGATTATTTTGACCGTAAAATAATCTTTTAAACGCTCTTAAAACGTTTTGTTTTTAGCCATAGTCCTATAATATCCTAAAGGATTTCGAGATTGAAAATAAGTAAAATAAGGGTAAACATATAAAAACACATTAAACACAAATTATATGTTTTAGAACTAGCAAAAATAACCTTATTTCAATTAGCAGAACCAAAATTGACTCAAGTAGTGCAGCATAAATACCTTGCACTTTAGCTGCAAACAAAACTTGGTGAAGTATGATCCACACGGAAAGGAGCATTCAAGGAAAACCGATCATCTGTATTATCAGGCACCTGAGGATTTTCAACATTATTTAAATAAAAAAGAGAATTTATAAGTTAAAACACTTTTTTTGTGGTTAATTACAATTTTAGAAGACTGAACCGGTAAAAGTTTCACTGTTTCAAAACGTTTGCAGTGATAAGATATAGTAAAAAAGGCGAATTAAACTTCAGTTCTAATATATTTTATTGTTTTCACTTCATTATCATTACCAGCTTTTCCAGCAGTGTCTACTTTTATTTTCAACTTTGCCTAGTCATTTTAAATTAGTTTATCTTGAAAACTTTTTCATCTGTCTCATACACTGCAAAAATTAAGCTGTTGTTTTTACACTATAATACTGGCAGCAGAGGTTCCAGTTTTTAACCGTAAAAGTACAGTAATAAACTGTAAAAAATAGTTATTTTATAGTTTATTACTGTAAAACTAGAAAATTTACAGTTTATTAGTGTAAAATTAGCAATATTACCAAAAAATTAGTTGTATCTTACTGTAAAAACAACAGTATAATACTGGCAGCAGAGTTTCCAGTTTAAAACTGTAAAATGCACTGTAATGAACTGTGAAACTAGCAATTTTGCAGTTTACTGCTGTAAACTAGCAATCTTACAGTCTACTATAGCAATTTTAGCTTATTACTGTAAAATTAGCTGTTTTATGCTGTAAAAACAACATCTGTTTTTTACAGTGTAAGTTATTGAACAGTAGTACAGTTGAAAATAGTGGGTACTGTTGGCTAAGTACTATAAGTAGGTGGCTGCAAAAATAAATAAGTAAAATTTATCAGTAAATAAATTTTTATAACTTTTAAATGAAGTCAAACAGCACAACTCATGAAAAATTAACTTATTCCGTTTTTCTAGAAGCAGTACGATAAAACTGATTTGCATTTATCTGCTTGTTGCATTCGTCCCACGATATTGTGCACTTTTGTGTGCGGGGAGAGGGATATTTTAATTTTTTTCCGAGTTAAAAAATGGCTTTTGATGGCCTGCAACCAGTTTTTCTCTCAGATTAAATGTAAACAAATCTTCGCTCCATTTTAATAAAAACGAATATTCTGTTATTACTTTATATTCTTCTGTTTCACATATTTAATCTCTTAATTACAAACAAGGCATAAAAAAATCATAGTTTTTTTTTAAATTGTTCTTTTAGTGCTTATAAGTGCGTCCTCAAAACTATAGGAGCAGTAATTACATTTCGTTAATAACATAAGCCAATAACAATTGTTCTAATGAGCGCAAGTCATCATTAAAGTTTCTCTTTTGTTATTCATTATCGTAAGCCGGGCAATTAACTGTGCCATTATTATAACTCATCGCGCCCTACAAGAACGCGCGAAAGTAGAATTACGGCTTGTAAGATAAAACTGGATCAAAATTGATGGTATATGGGAAAAAACGAAAAGTATTCCCCCAAAGTGCTAAATAATTAAATAGAATTAACTTTCGTAGGATGGTCTTCTAAAAAGCGTGTCGTTGTAAAATGATTTTCTTTCAATGCATATATGTGAAACGTATATGTCTGATAATTAAATTCAATTTTAGATGTGTAAACTTTGATTTGATGGCGGATACTTGAGGGAGAGTCATTACGGCTGTGTTTTTTGCAATGTAATTAGCTGGTTTGTTTTAATAACTACATGTACTTGAAAACTATCTTCCAGGTAAAGAGATTATCTACACTGTTAAAAATTCAGGAAGCTCTTATGGTAAATGTTACTCTCTCTGGGTAAAAAGTAGCGTTTACAGTACAGAAAATTTTTACAGTAAATTACACCGACAAAAAATTTGCGATTGCAGCGCCAATTGATGACTTACTGTGAGATGCACTTGACACCCTATTTCCGCTTTCCTGATGTGTCACATCTGGTGCAGTGGATAGTAAAGCAGTGGGGTCATTCCAAGTCAGTTCACCCGGTCATGTAACCCATGTCCTCGGATTTTGATAAAACTTGGTGTATTTATTATTTTTATGGTGGTAAGTAACCATATGAATTCTTTTGCCCATATGTGATCTGGTTTTTGTTTTATAGGCCGTCAAACTTTTCAAAAAATTGCATTTTCTGTCAACCGCTAAGCCTAATCTGCATGTATACGTATCTCTTCAGTAAATTGTGACGGGTGCAGAAATCTTTCAATTTTTCCAAAAATTCTCAGACATGTTGCTGAAAGTATGAGGATTTAATAAAAAAAATACTTGAAATTTATATAATATAATTTTGTTTGAATAAAATTTGAATAAACTACGACAAGCATTTTTTTTCTTGTGCAAAACATGAGTTTACTTAAGTGGCATTTCACGAAAAGGCGGAGGTCCAATTCAATAATGGAAGCATTCAAAATGAGCCTGAAGGTGTGTTCTATCATTGCAAAGAATAAAATTAGTGGTTTTTTTCATTTTCTTGTTGCTGTTGCACAATATACACATTTCAGTATCAAAATTTTTGAAAAAAAGTTCTAGTCATTTTTCTAACCTAAATTTCACTGAAAAGCAAACATACCTTTATTTTTAAGTGTATTTACAGCCCTATTATGCTACTTAAAAATCATCTTAATCCCTTATTAAGCAGAAAGAAAAGTGCGAAATAATTTATGACTCCCAAATTAAGTTATTAAGCTCAGAAAAATATCAGATGTAGAAAAAAGATGTGCAAAACATGAATTTACTTTAGTAGCTTTCTATGAAGAGGCGGAGGTCATATTCAATAATAGAAGCATTTGAAATAAACCTAAAGGTGTGTTCTATCATTGCAAAGAATAAAATTAGTGGCTTTTTTTCGTTTTCTTGTTGCTACTGCACAATATACACATTTCAGTACCAACATTTTTGAAAAAAGTTCTAGTCATTTTCCTAACTTAATTTTCAATATTTTTTGCTTAAAAGAAGCATTGTTCATGCTTTTGTAGCATAAAAACATATTATATTTAGTTTTAATGAATTATAATTGTATTGAATGTGCGAAGAAGAGATAGGATAGCACAATCTTTAAAGTAAAAATAATAATTAAAAATGTGATTTTCTGAATATTATCGGATTGTTTGTCTTTGAAGTGTTTGTGTGATCCTGTTTTCAGCAAATTTAAGGAATATACTGTTTGATATTTTAACGCTCAACCTTCCTTGCATTTGCGATGTATCAGGTTTCTTCTTATTTTATGAAAATATGGGTCATAGTGATAAGAGGGATAAAGAATGTGAGTGGATTTTCTGTTTTGGTTTGTTTGTTTTTCATTGGATTCGCTTATCAGGAAGGTTGGTTTGCGCTGACAAATAATAATAGGAGATAATTAAAAAGCTAGAGCCCCGGACAGACATAATACAATAAAAATAAACTAGAAATTTCAGCATCCAGTTAAGAGCAAATACAGCTTTCGGCACTTGCTATTGGAGTTTAAAAGAAAAAAATTGAAATTTTGCAAGTAAGTGACTATGCTGGATTTGAAGCAAGACTATCTTTTACCTAAGAAAGGACTATTATCTTTACTATAACCAAGAAATGGTAAGATGTTAGATGAAATAACTACGTCATAAGATTCTGGAAGATGTTACTATTCTCTTCAAAAGGAGATTGAATATGTACAAAATAAGTACTCCGAATATTTCATGATAACGTGACTTCAACAAGTACTGTACGACGTCGGAAATGCAAGGAAGGTCGAGCGTTAAAATATCAGACAGTATATTCCTTAAATTTGCTGAACACAGGATCACACAAACACTTCAAAGACAAACAATCCGATAATATTCAGAAACTCACATTTTTAATTATTATTTTTACTTTAAAGATTGTGCTATCCTATCTCTTCTTCACACATTCAATACAATTATAATTCATTAAAACTAAATATAATACGTTTTTATGCTACAAAAGCATGAACAATGCTTCTTTTACGCAAAAAATATTGAAAATTAAGTTAGGAAAATGACTAGAACTTTTTTCAAAAATGTTGGTACTGAAATGTGTAAATTGTGCAGTAGCAACAAGAAAACGAAAAAAAGCCACTAATTTTATTCTTTGCAATGATAGAACACACCTTTAGGTTTATTTCGAATGCTTCTATTATTGAATATGACCTCCGCCTCTTCATAAAAAGCTACTAAAGTAAATTCATGTTTTGCACATCTTTTTTCTACATCTGATATTTTTCTGAGCTTAACAACTTAATTTGGGAGTCATAAATTATTTCTCACTTTTCTTTCTGCTTAATAAGGGATTAAGATGATTTTTAAGTAGCATAATAGGGCTGTAAATACACTTAAAAATAAAGGTATGTTTGCTTTTCAGTGAAATTTAGGTTAGGAAAATGACTAGAACTTTTTTTCAAAAATTTTGATACTGAAATGTGTATATTGTGCAACAGCAACAAGAAAACGAAAAAAACTACTAATTTTATTCTTTGCAATGATAGAACACACCTTCAGGCTCATTTTGAATGCTTCCATTATTGAATTGGACCTCCGCCTTTTCGTGAAATGCCACTTAAGTAAACTCATGTTTTGCACAAGAAAAAAAATGCTTGTCGTAGTTTATTCAAATTTTATTCAAACAAAATTATATTATATAAATTTCAAGTATTTTTTTATTAAATCCTCATACTTTCAGCAACATGTCTGAGAATTTTTGGAAAAATTGAAAGATTTCTGCACCCGTCACAATTTACTGAAGAGATACGTATACATGCAGATTAGGCTTAGCGGTTGACAGAAAATGCAATTTTTTAAAAAGTTTGACGGCCTGTAAAACAAAAACCAGATCACATATGGGCAAAAGAATTCATATGGTTACTTACCACCATAAAAATAATAAATACACTAAGTTTTATCAAAATCCGAGGACATGGGTTACAAAATCCCGTTTTCCTGGGTGATTTGACATGAATTGACCCAGTGTGTAAAAATTGGATCCTGGGTTCGATCCTTGTCGTTCGTATCTCGCGCTTTTTAAATCTCGTTTTCTCTCCCGTAAAATTTTACAGTAAAAAAATATTTTACGGTAAAAGTTACTGGCAACATGGATGCCAGTAACTTTTACCGTAAAATTTCAGGAAAATTTTAAACAGTGTAATTAATATTACAGACAAACTGGATAAATGTTTTTCACAGAAAATGTTAATTTAACACAATATCTTACAATTAATATTGCTTTGAAACAACCACATCATTTTTGGGATGTGAAATGAAATTAAATAGCTCTAAAACTGTCACAAATTTTTGCTATTACGAATGAGACAGCTGTAGATGCTTCTGATATATTTAGACAATTAAACTCTTAATAAAAAACTAGGAGATTGACAATATTGCCAACCATTAGAAAGAGGCAGAAAAGTTTGCCCCGTCATTTAGGGCGGTCAGGGGGCAATTGCCTCCCCCATAGCTTTGGTAAATCTTGTATTTACACGTAAGTAGGCGTGGGTTTTGCCTTTTTTTGGTATAATCTGCATTGTGTATACACCTTTTGCCCCCACCCCTAGAAATTTCGACATGACAGGCCTGAGATAAGTCTAACTGAATCATTTTGAGTAAAAATACAATTCCGGAAAGACAGGGCTGTCGTTTCAGGTTTTTCCAGGGGGAGGGGGGCAAAGGGTCCAAAGACAATGCAATGTCATCGAAAAACATTGAAAAGCACGCCGACGTATATGTAAATACATTAATTTGTCAAAGCCGGGGGGGGGAGTGACCCTCCCCGGGGCCTGCGGAAAGACTAGTTTTTCTTTTCAATAAAAAAATGATAACTAAGCTTTGTGTCGTAAAAATAAAAGTTAAAAATCTACATCACCCATTTGGTATAAATACCAGGGTCCACGTGGTTCGCGCTCCGTTCTCTCACAGCTTTCATATTGTTTGCTGAGCTTTTTGCACTGAGGAAAGGGATCCGTTGTAGCCTTGAAATAGCTATTTGCTGTACTTTCTACCGAATTTGTGTTTTATTTACGTTGATTTTTTACTTCTATTATATTTTTTCTTTTAATTTAAAAGTAAAAGTGTTGCTCATGCATATCCAAATATAAGCATTTTTGTTTTTGTAATAACTTTTGTAAACAGTTCAAGAAAATGATATTTAGTTCTGTTAAGCATTGTCAAGGCTTTGTATCCTTTAACTAGGAGTCTAATCTAAATGCCGGCCACCCCGTCTAGTGGTCAGCGACGTCTCACCCTGATGCGGTGGCCCCGGGTTCGAGTCCCGTTTGGGGCATGGGAGTACTTTTTCTCTCTCCTGTCATTGTCCTTTCTGTGTGTGAAAGTGAGTTATGAATGGATGCTTACCCAATGAACGGGTCCTTATGGCATGTGTGTTGAGCTAAAATCGGTCTTCAAACTAGAGATGAGTTCGGGCTCTCTTTTGAAGGCCCGAGCCCACCCGAGCCCGAGAATTTTTAATCCGAGCCCGCCCGAGCCCGAGTGATATTGTCTTGTTTTGAGCCCGACCCGGCCCGAGCCCGAGTGTATCAAATATCAATATATATTTTTAATTTCCACTTGGGATGCAATTTCATATGGTATATCGTAATAGCAATCGCAAATATATTATAAGTGGGTGCTATCTTTTTGAATTATTACTATTATTATTGCTGCCATTAAGAAAAACGGTTCTCACGCTCTTCAAGTACAACAATATTTTATGTCGTGAACGTTGTATTTGTATAAAAACTGACTATCTTAATATGAGATCTAGCCCGAGCCCACCCGAGCACGAAAGCTGCTTGAAGTTAAAGGGCCCGAGTCCGTCTCGGGCTCGGGCTCGGGCTCGGGCTTTCGTTCTCGGGCCGAGCCCGGCTCATCTCCACTTCAAACTAAATGGTGCTCTTAAAAACAGAAGCCGTATCTTTCCTGCCTTAAATCGAGCTCGAGCAGATTTCATCTGCTCGAGCTCGGATACCCGAGTGTTATTAGAAGCAACAGCAACAATCTAAATGATCGGTGATTGTTTGATATCGAATCAAAAAACTTGCCTTTAACAATTAGGAAAACAAACGTATTTGTTAGTAATAGCAAAGTACCTTTCATTCTTATCATTTCTCATTCCCAGTAGTATTGATTTCATTTTATAAATAGTAGAAAACGGAGTTAATTCATAGACAATTCGCTATGGTTAAACAAAAAAAAAAAAGAACTATCCGAAGTATCTTCGTTTTTTTTTTTCGATATATTTTTTAAAATATTGGTTTATTAGTTTTAGCAACCCAGAATGTTCTGTGATGACGCTTTTTCAATTCATGACTAAACAAATTGTACTTGTGTAACAATAAAATCAAAAGAACCTGGGGACCTATCGAGCTCGGTTAAAAAAAAAAGAAGTTTGAAAACTCGTTTTTTTTTTTTTTAAGTGCGAAGTACTATTTAGATGAACTTGAAAAGCATTTTTAAGCCTTCGGTTGCAATTAGGCATTTAAAACAGTCGTAATTTGATTTAAAAAACACAACCTTATCCATGCTCATCGTAAAATCAGATCCAATTTCATTTCATTTGTCGCCGAAGGCGCGGGAGGGGTTGATGAGAATGGATGCAGAGTCCCTGTTCTCCAGTACGCATTTGGTTCCAGTTGGTTTGTACTTTCACTTCACTTCACACCAGGATTCCCCCCGTACATACCGCAACTCGTGGTTTAATCGGGATGGGGCCCTGAAAAGCGCTCTGTTCATTTTTTAACCAGGCCCAAGGGCCGAGAAAACCCTTGGCCATGCACCCTCCAGAGGTGTCGTTTCGCTTGGAGGATTTTGTGACCATGAACATTTTTAATGTCCCCCAGCCACCATTAATGAAAGCGGTGGATCTTTGATCGGCTCGGATCTCTTTATATGATCGGCCCGGAACCCTCCGGTTACGAGTCCGACGACTTACCGATCGGACTACTCCCAATTTTAACTTTATTTTGATCGATCTCTTTTAAATTTAAAATACTATAACAATTCTAACGTGTTGCCAAAACTCGTTTGCCAAATACCATAAAAATTTAAATTTACGCTGATGAGATTAAATATGAAATCCAATTGTTATAATAAAACGTGGTTGCTATGAAACAGTATCAATAAGAGTAATCATAAAGAAAATGGCAAAAGAAAGCTCGTCAAACTTTTAATGAAGGCACAAAAAACGGGGTTTTTTTGTTAAAACTCGCGTTTTCACCAAAAAAAAAAAAAGCCGATATAGATGAACTCAAAAACCAAAACTTTATCTAAATACAAAATTTTATCACAATCGTTAGAGCCATTTTCGAAATCCGAAATATATATATATATATATATATATATATATATATACAAAAATTGCTCTTTTAAAGATACTAGATGTGCCTAATATAAAATAAAAAAGGACTACACTGGACACCAGTAGATCTCAATTAATAAATAAAATGATATTTACCAAAAATTCATTATATTGGTATACTAAGAAATATTTTTGAAAAACCACGCATATTACAATATAGGTATCAAATTTTGAAATCGACTTGTATAACTTTTTTTTTTGTTGATCTTAGGAACTATTTATTTTTTGACAGGAATCAACTATGTGTCTAGGATTTTAGTTAACATATTGATAGATTGGTGGCGCTGCACATTGTGAAACTATTTTACCATTTAATTTTGCCCTGGCTATTTCACTTTTCCCCACATTCTTCTAAATTCTTCCCTTGTGCTTTCACAGCATAATTACTTTGCAAAGCATTTAAAATTTACAGACTCTTTTCTGTGAACATTTTCTCGGTTCTTGAAATTTCTGAAGGTGCTGTAACTCAATAAAACACTCCCACTGCTCTCTCTCCCTCAATCCCTTTCTGTATATCTCTTTCCCTCTCTCTGTCCCTTTTTTTTTTTACAATTTGCAACATTTAATCGAATAAACTGTCCTGAAAAAGCTCGCAAGAAAAATAACAAATGTTTCTTTAAAAGTATTTTTCGTGAGTTTTTCTAAAGATATGTTGCTTTTTTCTCGTACTTTTTTTATTGAGCAGAATGTTCTGGGTAAAACAAAGATTTTGTGACCAATTTGAGCAGAAAATAAAAGACAAAAAAGTGCATGATCTCCGCGATGGATTTTCTAGCAACTTTCTCCGACGACGAAGTTAAGAGAGAGGAAAAAAAAAGACAAAACACTTTATTCTCCTTAATGGCGTTTTCAACCACTCGAAGTGTCTGCACTTAGAGCAGGCTGAAGGTAGAAGGCGATAACTTTTTTTTTCCACTCTCATATTTGTGTCATCTAAAGTAATAACAAATCCGCTGAAACAATAATGAAATTAGGCTCCATCGTAAAAACGCGAAGCTCATTAAAGAAGATAGCGCCTACATTAATTGGCAATTAATACCATGCGTTTTTAGGCGTAATTAAATATCTTGCACTAATGGCGCATTTTGATGAGGCGTGCGTGCCAAGAGAATTTCGGAAGGGGGGCAGTCGAGATTCGGATGTGTTCTTAATTATCAGGAACGAGTTAGCACTAGAATAATTGTCAGAGAATATTGGATGGCATAATTTATAGCGTAAACTTCACATTTGAGGTGCGAAGAAAAGTGGAGATTAATTTGCAGATTGCAGAGGTTTTTTTCCCAACCCTAGAACTAGGCCATTTTTTGCCTTTCACAACAGAGGTTGAGAACGTTATAAGCATCTTCTATTTAATCATAATTTATTGCTTTGCCGTCGGTTAAAATATTCAGGGTCTCTAATGAAAACTAATATTTTTATAAGAACAACTTTTTCTCTTCCGCTAAGTTGTTTGGTTTTTGTAATCGTTAGGGAAAAGTGGTAATTAATGGCCCAAAAAGACAAAGATTATGACGGAGAAAATAATAAATGGACGATTTAAGAAATGTAACTAATAATCGATGTGACACATTCTTGAGAATGTATTTAGAAAAAATATTAGCTTGCTACAGGCAATGAAATTAAGGATACGTACTTTTTGGTTTTCAGAAAATTGAGTCACATACCTAAATACTTTATTTCATTTTTATTTCCTCTTACTGTTACATAACACTAAGTTGTTGACAAATTATTAAGTAACAAAAAATAAATAGTTAAATAAATATTTTGAATTAATGTTACCAATAAATTTAAAAGCTGATTATAGAAGCGTAATAAGTATATATGTTCAACACTTATATTACGGTGAGGATGTGGGAACTACTATTAGTATTACGGAAATGATATGGGCACTGTTCCCATGTGACTTAGATGTTATGTTCTCAAGTGCCCCGTCATCCAACATAGAATTATCGGTCAAAAAAAAAAAAAGCTTAACCAAAAAATAGAAAACAATAAACAAAAAAATAAATTTATTAAAGATTTGCGTGAATGTTCAATTACTGGTTTTGCTATAATTATGTTTGGCTTATTATTCAGCATAATAATCATTCCGCTTGAAGGAGATAAGAATAAAAATATAGGAAAACCAGCTAAATCAAAAAATCCCTCAGAAATATCAAATGGGTCACAGTAAAATGTTAACGAATGGAAAGGCTTAATTCCCTACTTAAACACGAAAACTGATCTGCACACAACACAAACATATTTTTTAAGTTTTAAAACCTATTATAATAACTTTACATTTTGTAACATAATATAAAATTGTTACGTAAAAAACAAAGTTATTAGATTATTAAATAACGATATACATTCTGTCTTAAGTCATTCAGTCTCATAAGTCTAAGCTTTCAAAAAAAAAAAAAAAAAAAACAGAAAATAAGAATAAATTTGTAACTTTTGCTGTTGCCATTTCCCTTATTTTCCATACATGCATGAAATGGTAGTAAGCACTCAAAAAGAACTAGTACAAAAAATTACGCTAGAACCTTGTAACTAAACTTGCAAGCAACGTAATGTATGATGGTTTTAATATTTTAAGAAAAGACTTTTATGCCTTTAACAAAGATAACATTATTTTTCGATGTTTTAAAGTACTTTAAGTCTGCGGTAGAAATGCAAGTCATTTCATTTTTCTCTTTTCTTTTCAATGAAGATAAAATATTGCTTAAAATAATGTTACCCCACAAAGCTAGTTTCTAAAAAAACATAATTTTAAAACCTTAACTATTGCTATCATGACTGCAGCACAATATCTTATCTAAGTTTTAAAGAGCAAGGTGAAAAAGGTTTTAAACTCCTGTTTGATGACATTAAATAAAAGTGATAAGAGCTTCAACAGTGATAACATAAAAAGTTTAATAATCTATGAGTACAAAAATCTATCTGAAGTTTCCTCCCAAAGTTGGTTTTATATTTTACTTTTCTTTCATAACTTTTTGATGATGAATCAGATACGATGTCCCTAAAGGGAACAAAGCAATATGTACTTATTCCTTGTAAAAGAAACCGAAGTTGAGCGTTTGCTGGGAGCATGTTTAGTCATTAAAAAGCCCCGAGCTCTGCAGTTACACTTTTATTGCTTTTCACTATTGTTTCGCACTTTTTAAAGATAAGATGTTTCCACACATTTTTTTTTTTTTCTGATGGTAACAAAAAAGGGGGATTTTTTTTTCTTCCACCGTTTGGCACTTTTTCAATTTTCCCCTATGGGTATTTTTGCCGAACATCTTCAATGAGGTCTGGAAATACCATTTTTATGAACATATGGAGCGAAACCGAATTTTTTTTCTATCATGCAAACTTAGAACGTGCTCGGGTTGAAGGATTTTCTACAATGCATATTTAAAGATTGTTTTACATGTATACTTTTATAATATGGCTATGAAAAAATTGAAACTTATGAAATTGCGAATGTAATCAAGTTAATTAGGTAGTTTTTTTGCTTTTCTATAAAACTTGCGAAATTCTGACTTAAAAATAATTCTTTTCATGTTTCCTGCTTTTAAAATTACATTCATTGGAATATAGTGAAAAATTTATTACATTTTATGAATTTAAGGCAGATATTGTACAACATGTAACTATTGCGCGTTATTATTATTTATTTATTTTTTTTGTAGTTAAAGAAAGGAATGACCTGTGATCTTTTCTCTCTTTTCTATTTTTAAATTTAAATTTCAGTTTTAATTTTTCTAAAAACCATTTATTGCAAAAAAATTAATTATAAAACTTAAAATCAAATACTCCCTGCATATTAACCATAATAATAAAAGAGCATGCGAATATAGAGACAAAATACTACATATGCTACACTTAAGACATTAGAAATAAATATTTTAATTTGGAGTTCTTTAAATTTTTATTATGTCTGAAAGCTTATCCCTTAAATGAGTTCATACTACATTTTCACATGGTGTTGAATTATTTTAGATTCTAGTTACTACAAATCCATAATTATAGCACAGTCTTGATTTTTTTTAAGTATGTTAACCGTATTTTGTTGACAGATTTAATGTGCCTCATGATGGCGTTTGCTCAACGTAAAGAATGTTCAGCGAGAGGGAAAAAAATTAATACACTTCACTTCCCTCCTCGACGGTTCACAGTCCCTGTCATTATTATGACTTAACCTGTCACAACACCTTCAAGGCTTTATTTATTAAACAATTACAACACGCAGTTCGAAAAAAAACGTAAGACCCACTGTAAAAAAATGAATGTTGTTTTTACAGTATAATCAGCTAATTTTATAGGGATAAACTAAAAAAAATGCTAATTTTACAGTAACAAACTGTAAAATGTTCACTTCTACAGCACTAAACTGTAAATTGGTAATTTTACAGTTTATTACCGTGCATTTTACAGTTTTTAACTGAAACCTTTGCTGCCAGGATTATAGTGTTGTTTTTACAGTATAATACAGATAACTTTTGCGGCAATAAACTGAAAAATGGCTAACTTTACAGTAAGAAACTGTAAAATGTCTAGTTTTACAGTATTAAATTGGAACCTCGGCTGCCAGTATTATCTCTACTAATAATAAAGCTGAAGATGGGTCTGTCTTTCTGTCTGTTACGCGCGTAGCGCCAAAACCGTTCGGTCGATTTTCACGCCACTTGGCACAAAATTAGTTTGTAGCATGTAGTTTTGCACCTCGAAGCGATTTTTCGAACATTCCATTTCGTTCTTTTTCTATTCGAATTCTTAGCGGAAATTCGATAAAATAGGGAAGAAATATTTCATACACATTTTCAAGTCTTATGTCATTCGAAAGCTTGAAATTTTCTGCACAAAATGAAGTTTTTTCGAAGTTTCTACGATCATCAGGAGAGCTGTAATAATTGTTTTTAGAATCCCGAAATTCAAGGCTTACCTTCAGTAAAGCAAGCCAAACGATTCTAAAATGGTTCAGCTCGATAATAAAATTTGTTTGAAAAGAAAGATGAAAAGAATTATTTTATCAACGGAAATCAACTTTTCATGTTGTTACCATGGTTACGTGTTCATACCTATTTTTGTTTCGTTCTTCTTCCAGCGTCGCCAGACGTAGTATTTTTGATACTACGGTAATATTTTTTCGGCCCAAATAAGGAGCGTAGTATTTTTCCGGCAACCCTGTTTCCAATATACTAATGACTTAATTAAAAGATTTGGCGGATTTTTTTTTTTTTTTTTTCATTTTCATAGATTTCGCATTTTGGCAACATTGATTTTGGCGACGTTTGGAAACAGTATTACTTTGTAATATTTTTTTTAGAGGAGGCGTAGTATTTATTTGTTTCAATTCTCTGGCAACCCTGTCTTTTCCGGGTGAAAATGCTTTGGGACATTACTTGGCGCGTTTTTGCGTGTCTCGCGGAAGTGAAAGCTTCGAGAGAAACTACGCAAAATAGCCAGGGTTACCACGCTTGGCGCGCCTATCGCCCATTTAGCGAGAAAAGGGTACCTAAAGCACAGATTAACCAAATATCGTATGAATTGCGTTATTGCATCGTTCGTTTTGTTTTTAAAGCTAGGAAATAAAACTTTCTTCTTCTTTTAAACTTTGGTAAGATTTCTGTTGGTTTCTGTGAGCAACAAAATTGTTCTTATTTTCTCTTTTGGCTTATTTTTGTACATCTTCCCTTGGGGTTGCATTCGAATGTTCCAAGGGGGTGTTTTACCCCTTTTATGGAGTAAATCAGTGTTCATTTCAATGCAGACAAAAGTGATATGAATTGGCCCGACCACTTGGCAATATATCGCCAAGCTTTTGGTCGTCAAGCATTTGCCGCCAATTTGGCGACATATCACCAAGTTGGCGAAAAAAATTGCTTTCTTTTTATATTTGGACTCAATTTGGCGCTATTGGCGATATTTTGCGAAAAATCCACTGAATGATGTTAAAATCGGCGATATTTAGGAGATTAATCATTGTGAAACATTTTTTTTTTTTTTGCATTGTTTCGCGGCAAACTAGAGATATAAATGTTTGAACTGTTATCTTGCTCACTCCAAGCACTATTTTAGCACTTAAGGCATCTACTAAGAAATTTACACATAAAAATTAAGTAGCGTGGGGTCCATACCAGATTTTTATATCATACTTTGAAGGAATTATAGTTGAATTACAACTAAAATAGAGCATTTCAT
>JAXGGA010012297.1:0-39241 GCA_038373865.1 Uloborus plumipes | reverse complement strand
ATTCCTACAGAAGTGCTGTCAGATCCAGGACTATTATCTCTGAGCTAGAAACGCTACAACAGAAAACAGTGCTGGAACAAAAGTGAAAAAACTTTTTCCTCCTCAGGTGTGGGACCCCCTCCCCTCCAAAAAAAAAAAATGACTCGCAACGTTTTCAAATATCAAAAACATTGATTAATTAAAGGAAAATGCAAACACAGCACCGTCATACTTTCCCCTGACACACCACCCCCCTCCCCTTTTAAATCAGTTACTGCAGCAGCTACATTTTATCTGATCGTTTGGGAAAAAACCAAAATAGAACAAAATTATGTATTTTCGGAAGCTTCCTACTTTCAAGTACTACCTGTTACAATCTGTTGCTAATAAACCGGTTCAGATTCCTTTTCTTCTTATCACCGATGAGGCTTTGACCCCGAGCAATCAGGGCCTTTTGTTTCAGACGATAAATAACGTTTCTCCCTTCTTTTACGCAGTGATGATAAAAGTAAAGAGACCCCTATGTTGTCACGTGGTTTGTTGATCGGTCGGCGTGTGGCCAGCTGTTGGCTGCTATTTGTGGAGGTGGAGGCAGGATAAAACATTGTTGATTGATCAACCACTTGTTGAGCATTCCAAACGTGTCACCATGAGGGTCGGATTCATCGGCGCTGGAAAAATGGCCCAGGCTTTGGCGAGGGGTATTATAGCTGGAGGTAGGTGGAGTTTTAATTTAAAAGTTGAATTTGGTGTCCGAAAAAACAAGGAGAAAGTATTAAAACGTGGAGCAGGGGGAAATAGTTAGGACAACTTACTTTTTTCAGAATTAAAAGAATTGGAACTGTATCTTACAAATTGCAGTACATAAAGAAATAACATTGAATTTTATAATAAAAACTTTCATCGAAACATTATTTTTTATATTTTGGCAGTAAATTTGTAGTCAAAAAAAAGGGGGATGGGGGGGGGGGGGATTGATTTCCACTTTTGCACGAGACAAAATGGAAAATAAAAATTCTTTTTCTAGTGAAATACTTTTGAATTTATTGTAAAAAATATTTTTCATTAAACGAATGTATAAATAGGCGAACAAATGAATAAATAATGAAGCGAAGTTATTAATTAATACATTTAAAAATAAAAAAATGAGTCCATAGTGAGGAATAAGTGAAGTATAGTGAAGGAATAAATAAATAAGTGAATGAAGGAATATAATTGAATTAATTAATGAATACGTCAGTGGTTAAATAAACGAACAAATAAGTAAACGAAATGAACTATTTCATTTTGCGCCGCATACTCTTGAAAAATTGCCTTAAACATTTAGAGTTAATGTACGCTTAGTATTAACTGAATAAATATTGCACTGGACAGCAGTAGACCTCCAATAAAATTTTAAAGCAGTACCTAAAAAAATATTCACCATTTATAATTAAAAAAAATCATTTCTGACAAATCACAAAATATTGCTATATGTGCATCAGATTTTGAAAATGACTTATTTTATATTTTTGTTTGATCTTTAGAACAATTTATTTTTTGAATTGAATCAATTTTTTGCTTTCATTCAAAAAATAGTTAAAATATTGATGGCTAGTTAGCGCTGCAAACTCTAAAGCTAATCTATCCTTTACATCACATCACCGGTATTTCCACTTTGCCCTCATTCCCCTATTTTTTTAACTGTCATGAGTAGTGAAAAGTAGATTCCCAGAAAGAAGGGGTTGAAACTTCCCTAGCTAAAAGAGTATTTCTGAAAATAAAAAACTATACACTCAGATTTCAATTAGATCGAATAAAACGCTCTTTTTCAGTAATCGCAATTTTTTTATAAATAAATTATAGTTATTCATTTATCTTTCACTTACAGAAAATGGTGGAATCGTATTTATTTATTTATCTATTTAAAAGTTCGCTCTTGATTTCATATCAAGAAATTTAATAACTTGAAAGTTCATCTGAGCTATTATGTTGCCAAAACTTCAACCTCTATTGTCAAATATAGATTGAACCGAATTCATGCATTTTTGCGATTTAAAATAATTTTCTGACGCCTCAGCGAACCGGATAACTCTTTATATTACTCCCGCGCTACAATCTATCGCTCCACGACTGCAATCAACAGCTCTGTCAGAACGAAATAAAGTTATGTTTTAGTGCTCAATTACCTTTGATGTTTCGCATTTCTATGTTATGGTTGATTTTTTGTATTTCTCTTCACACACCTGTTCTGCTGTCTGCCCAGTTGTGAGTACGTCCCATCTGTCGCTTTTGTCAACAGCAATGCCACTATATTTTGGAGAGTAGGCTCATCAGACATTTTTGTCCCAAAAGAGAACGTGGAATATAACTATAGTTGAACCTAGAGCATAAAAACTCAAGTTGTATGCAAGGTCGAAGCCGGAAGTTTTTTTTTTTTTGGGGGGGGGGGGGGGCTTTTAGGCGCGAGGTCTTTTGGTCGTAGAAACATTGGGCGCCTAGCCTTTTGGACGCGAAGACTTTTAGGCGCCGAGCGTCTCAAAAAAGTAGGGCACGAAAAAGTTCGGTGCCCAAAAACCCCGGCGCCCAAAAAGCTCAAGGTTCAGTGCCCAAAATTCTTCGCACCCTGTATTCAGTCTTCTCGCCCAAAAAGCTCGGCGTTCGAAAAACCTCGCGCCCAAAAGCCTGCGCCCAAACTTCTTAGACCGATGCAAGATAGCCAGATATTTCTCTTCTAAAAACGGGGACGTACAACTTTTTGGATAAAAATATTTTTTCACAAAAATAAAATTTGTATTTAATAATACAGGAACAGAAACAAACGAGTGAAAACAAACAATTTATGTGGTCTGAGGAAAAATTTGCTTAAGTACATTCAATGTTCATTCTAAATAAAAATAAATTTCTTACAATTACTTTGGTACAACCAGTGATTTCTTAGTCATAGTAGAAACGCCCGTTCTAAGAGTGAATTAGTAGCAGCCAAATATAAAATGTATTCAGTAATAATGATGATTCGGGAAAGTTCTTGTATTCAAATTATTACCATTTATCGAGTCTCTTACTTAAAAAAAAAAAATAAATCCTTACATTAGGAATCTTGCTCTAGCCAGTGTTTCTCAACCTTTTTTTATTTGCGGACGGCAAGTGCCAATGAAAAAAAATGTTCGGACCGGTGATGTTTTTTTTGTTCCTTATAGTTTTTTTTCTCTCTCTTTTCACTTTCTTTTCTAAAAAAAAAAAAAAACTTGCTATTATGGACCATTAAAAACACATGATATTTTACATTTTTGATTATTCTTATTTATGAATTAATTGTTTAAGACCAGGCCAGGTTTTTTTTAATAATATTAGATACTAGACGCAAGGTTGAATATCCAACGGGAACAAAAATGGCGGATAAGTCGATCTGTCTGTCGTCTTTAAAAGGCGTAGAAGAGCGAATGCGAGTGGTGAAAATGAGTTCTACAAATAAACTACACAGTTTATGTTTCGCAAAGAGAATATATTTTATGGAATCTAAAGCACCGAATGACCGCAAGTAATTTTTATATATTAAGTATCACGATGCGTGTATTACCTCTGTGTATTTGATCGAGATTGAAACAGAACTGTTGGTGTGAGAATACATTTTCGTAAAAGTTAAAAAAGTTGCGTCATAATGATACACGATCGAAATGAAACTTTTGTGTTACCGGAAACATTTTAATTACTTATCAATCCCTTTAGAATAGTATAGACTGTGTTTTAATAGTTCAGTTATTTCCATAATATTATGTACATAGATGTCAAATTATGTTCATATTCAAAGCCCTTTCGTAAAAATATCGCTTCGAAAACTTTTTAAAACGCTTTTATGTTCATAAAAGCATAATTATGTTCATATTCAAAGACCTCTCGTAAAAGTATCGCTTCAAAAACTTTTTAAAACGCTTTTAACCTGATGACTTGACTTGAATCAAAAACATCTTCGAAAACATGCATTGTTCGAAAATGCCCTAATTCCGCAAACGTACGCTTATTTAAGGCAGGGATTCAAGTGAAACAGGCCATCGCAAATTACAATCGCTACTGGAAATGAATTACATTAGAACGTTTTTTGATAAAAACATCGTGACGTCAGCGTGACGTTTGCCTATGAAAAACGAGCTAAATAAAACGTCACAGCCTACTTGGCGAATAAGAGGAGATCGCCGACTGCTTGTGAGCTCTTATTGGCTCCACCCGTAGTGACGTCATGCCAAGTTAAGTTGATGATAATGTAATTCACTTCCAGTAGCGATTGCAATTCGAAGCGATCGCAGTGCTGTTTCACTTGAATCCGTGCCTAAGTTCAGCCTCGAAATTAATTTGTTAAATTTAGAAACAAAACAAGCTTTATAATTACTATAATTTTTAACTTTTTGTGGCAACAATTGGAAAACAACTACGGCCCTTCCATAACACAACAACGTCACGCGTATCATACCAACGCTTACTAAATACTAAATGCCTACTGCTTTCTGGTTTTTAGCATAGAGCAAAATTTCTCCCTTGGTTAACAACGCACTGCCATCTATCGGAGTTCTTCCAGACAGAGAAATTAACGATTGGTTGATTTTGAAATTTAAATTTAAAATTTCGCCAATCAAAAAATTTAATTCGAATATTGTTTCAATTTATCACCATAACAACGGCATCATCGGATTGCCGCAAGGTGGCGCTGAAAGTGGAACAAACGTCTCCTGTAGTGAAGCAAATGTAGTAGGCTTTTAGTATTTAGAAGGCGTTAATCATGCATCGTGATTTTAAGGCAGGGATTCAAGTGAAACAGGCAATCGCAAATTACAATCGCGACTGGAAATGAATTACATTAGAACGTTTCTTGATAAAAACATCGTGACGTCAGCGTGACGTTTGCCTATGAAAAACGAGCTAGATAAAACGTCACAGCCTACTTGGCGAATAAGAGGAGATCTCTGAGTGCTTGTGAGCTGTTATTGGCTCCACCCGTAGTGACGTCATGCCAATTTAAGTTGATGATAATGTAATTCACTTCCAGTAGCGATTGCAATTCGAAGCGATCGCAGTGCTGTTTCACCTGAATCCCTGCCTTTAGAGTAGAGTGCTAACATATTATAATCTGAGGAGCCAGTGTCAATCTTAAGAGTCGTAGAACTTGGCGATCGTGGGAAGCAGTTGTCAGACTTAGCTGATTCATCACTTTTCCTGGCATAAAAACTGTTGCTCATACAAAATAAATAAATAAATAATAATAATTATTATTATTATTATGCAGAATTTTAATCAACTCTTTTTTTACAGCCCCTCCCCCCTTTATTTGTCTCAAAGATTTGACCATTTTGACAATTTCTTTTTAAATATATTTTTCCTTTGTAGATCAGTCACAGCGCATTGTTAATTTTGGCGATTATTCATTATTATTACAAATTTTTCTAGTTATGCTTGGCCAATATTACATCGAAGGTAAAATATACAGTACTCTGTCTTTATAATGGCTCTCAAACAAAACTAAATGAGAAACAAGACAAAAACTTTTATTTAAATGGAAAATAACTTGTTAAATAACATAAAACATCCCAGCAAAATAATTCACCGAAAACTTTTAAATGAATCATTAACGTAATTTCATATTATTGTTCAAGAAATAGAAATAAAGTTAGTAATAAAAAGTAAATTACACTTCTCCGTAGAATCAACAAAGAAGGTAGGCGATTGATCGGTTGATTCAGTACAAATTAAAGCGTTTTATTTTTAATCCAAAACCGAGCTCTACACGGCTTTGTTCTTTTCGTATGAAAAAACTATGGAGCTGTATTTAAACTATTTAGGCTGATGTATTGTTAAAACAGGAGAATTCAATTGAGAACAATTTTGTTAGATGCTCAATAAGGGCCCCTATAGGCTACTCCATTATAAAATGTTCTTACTTTACACTCGCCAAAAAAAAAGAAGAAGAAGAAGAAGAAAAAATAAATAAATAAATAAAAAAGAGAGAGAGATAAAGAAGAAATCAAATACAGTAAATAAATTAGGCTAAATAATTTGATGAAATTGAAATCGTTGTGATTCTTTTTTTCTTTTTATCGAAGATAAAACGCTTCAAATTTACTGAATCAATCTATCAATCGCTTACCACTGTCAATGTTAAGGTCAACGATGAAATAACGTCCTTCGACTTTAGTTGATAACTTTATTTCTACTTCAGGAAACAAAAAATTTGAACTATATTTAGAATCTACACTATTTGCTCGATTTTTCACTCTAGCTTTTAGATAAAAAAAAGATATGTTTGCTCAAAAATGCATTATTGTTATTCCTGTTGTTGATGCTATTGTTCAATTTCGAAGCGAATAAACGCCATCTTGCGGTGATTTAAGAAATTAGCAAGAGAGTGTGTCTCTGTTTTACCCTTCTCTACAGCCATTTTTCCAGAGATAGCAGCGTTTGCTATAGTTACTGTTTAAAATTTTTTACGTGCGACCTCCGCAGCATCTGCGCACGCGCCATATCTCTTCGGACTTTCTCGAAATAGGGGGGAAAAGCAACGAGGAAGTAGTAAGCGAACAAAAGCTGAAGGCATCGGGAAGTGCGTATCCTAAACCTATCTCCCCTTTTTCAGATGGAAGCGTCCGTGGCTGCCAGGCGCACAAAACGCAAACAGACAGTAATTAGAACTGCGAGCTGTTGTTGTTTTTATTGTCATTCAATCTTCTTCGTGTATTCCTCTTGATTATCGCAGTTGTTGGTGGCGGAAATTTATTTTTTTCTATATTTTCTACATCAAAAGCGCTTTTCAAGAAGTCTTCTTTGAAGCGTCTGATAAATAAGGATTTTGATGGGATCGAAGTTTTCACGAAGAGTAATTTTTTTCCTTTCCTGTTCTAAATTAATCAAAATAAAAAAATAAATAAAGGGAACGATTTCTACTCAGTGTGATATTTTCCAAACAAAAATTATCTTTTTCGAACCAAATTATTCTCTTTGTTCGAACTAAATTCTTCTCTCGACTAAATTATTCTCTCTCCCCCGTTCCAAATTAATTTTTAAAAAAGTCAAATCATGCTTACAAGGGCTCTCCAACTAAAATTTATCCTTTTAGAAATAAATTATTTTCTCAAAACGTATTAAGGGAGTCCAACAGTTCGACAATTAGATCAACATACATATTATAGATACATTCCAAATACCGACAGCCCGGTTACAACATCCAGAACCAGCAGTTTTGTCCTTCTTATTGACCCATTAGTCCGGAATAGTTAATAACCGGCACACTAAATTAGCCTTTCCACGTATGTGAGAGATACGCTGGAGATAACTTTTGTTTTATACCTTTATTAGTTCCCGTGGCTCTGGTAATACCTGTCCTCGGCAGTGGTTGGAAGTAGCGCGCTACATGTAGCGAAACTACTGTAGTAGCTACATTTTTTAGTAGTTTGTAGTGTAGCGCACTACTTAAAAAAAAAGTAGAGTAGTGAGTAGCGCGATACAAAAAAAAATAGTAGTTTAGCGATTTCTGGAAACTACTTTTAAATTAAAAAAATAAATAAATAAATGAAAAAAAAGTTAAAAAAAAAAAAGAGAGAGCGAAGGAAAAAACAAGGTTTAATTGACTCTGACTGGTGCAAATCTTGCTCGTGTACTGCAGCGGAAGCAATGAGAAATAAGAATCATAATACTTCGAGCTGATCCTTAGATACATCATTTTGACGAAATACACTAGGTGGCCAAAAGTATCCGGACACTTTCAAAAATTCACATTTTTACATATAGCTCGAGAAATAAGTGATAAATTGCTCTTTAACTTTAGTCATACAAAATATAGGCTTCACCGAACATTTCCAAGTTGAAATTAAATTACCCTTGCATTTGGGGGACGACAAGAAGGGGGTTGAAAGAAAAACCGCTTTTTGACCATAACTCTTCGAAAATAGCTCGGAATAAGCTATCAATTTCAGTAATTAATTAGCATACTATGTATAATTACTGTACAAATTTTTATGAACGTACCACTCTTACTTCTGAAGATATGAAACAGTTTTGAAAAAACGTCAATTTTATTTGAAGGGTTTTTGCTCATAACACGCAGAGTTTTTGATCAAACCTTATCACAACTTCAGGAAAGATGACAAAATACAAGAGAAAGAACATACTAAAACGGTAAATAAAAATATTAAAAATTCGATGAGATATGAACGTTAAAAGGAAATAATTTTTCACGGCGCATGCGCGAACAACAGAAATTTATAACTACAAAAATATTGTAGCCTGATTTATACTGCATCTTATAAAAAAAGTTCCAGTTGAATATCATGAAAAATGAAAAAGATATCAGCGATCTAGTGAGCTGTATTTCATTCATTCGCAGGCAAAACATAAATCGCAAGGGGTTGTCCACAAATAGTGTGATGACAATCGATCATTTTTTTTTAATGTTAAATTGTATACAGTTTGAAAGTTTATATTCGGCATTGTAGTCACATTTCGTTTATTCGGCCAAAAAGATCTTATACGTAGGTGGCCAAAAGTATCCGGACACCCTCTGAAACGTTGGTTTTGAACGACGACGCAATAACCTTCAATTTAAAAATAGCTCTTTGTGGACAGACCCACACTATTTAGATATTGTAGGCGAATGAATGAAATACAGCTCACTAGATCGCTGATATCTTTTTCATTTTTCATGATATTCAACTGGAACTTTTTTTATAAGATGCAGTATAAATCAGGCTACAATATTTTTGTAGTTATAAATTTCTGTCGTTCGCGCATGCGCCGTGAAAAATTATTTCCTTTTAACGTTCATTCCGTCTGTTTGATGTCATTGGTTTATTTGGCATCATAATTTTTATAATCCTTCAATATAATTTCATGTTTCTAAAAATTCCCTGGAAGAAATTTTTAAAAAAATGAAGGTTGAATTCTTTCAATCTTTTATTTTTTGAATCCTTTCTTGCGGCGAATATTCGTAAAAATTGTTTAAAAAATCTAAAAAGGACAAATTTAGCAAAAGAAAAAAAAAAAAAAACGAACAAAAAGGAAAAGTATCAAATAAATTCAAAAACAATTCCTAGATCTGTTCCATATTCAAATGAGTTAATTTATTAATGTAAACTACTTTTCGAATTTTTTGGTCAATCCTCAAACGGTGTATGCTTTTTTAAATTTTTTTTAAAAAGTAGCGAAGTAGCGACTACAATTTAAAAGTAGTTTGTAGTCGCTACACTTAAAAACAAGTAGTTGTAGTTAACTACATTTAAAACAAAGCAGTTGTAGTTGCAGTTCGCTACAAAATAAATGTAGTTTTTCCAACCACTGGTCCTCGGCTATTCTACTTCCTTCTTTTACTTGCTGTCGAACGTTTGGGCGTACTGTAATGGCCAGTGATTCCCCAAGTGTGGCCCGGGGGTCCGTGAGCTTATACCAGGGGGTCCGCGGTGCTATACTGCTAAAACGTAAAAATTAGTTGAAATTGAAGGACGAGTAAACACTGTGTTGATTCAAAACGAAGGCACCTTTTTCAAGAATGCAAAAGTTCTTGTTTATGAACAAGCAGGGCGCAGCAAACGCAAGGGAAGCTTCAAGTTTGATACATATTTCTAATCCTAAAATAGTATTTGGTATATTGTAGTATATTGTGATATGGATGGTATATGTAATTGTATGAGCCGAGAGTTGCTGAGCCGAGACTCTTTAAAATGAGGGGGCGGGGCACCTCATAAAATGTAGCTAAGAAAAGTAAATGTTTCGAATTTCAGATATCAATGCTAATTTTAGATGGCAAAAATAATCATTAAAAAATATTTTTTTCTTACCGTTATGATTACTTTTGAGAAGTAAAGCGTTTTGATGAAAATGGAAATTGATGAAATTGAAATTTGAAAAATTTTCTTTTTTGAAGAAGGTGTTCCTTAAACAAGTGCATGCAAAAAATTTTGAAAATTTGAACTTTAATAATATTAATTTAGCATTTATTTTACTATGTTCCTAATATTGGGTTTCAATCACACATTTGTTGAAATTTATTTAACAGAATTAGATGAATAAACTAGCATAAATTGCTGTTTCTGAAACATATTTAGACTAAATTTCATCAAAATTGAATTTTGAGATGACCAATTGACCATACACCCGACACACACAGTAAAATGGAGAGATTTAAAAAAAAAAAAGGAAAAGAAAAAGAAAGAACGAATTTACTTCTTTTCCCTTTCTTTTAATTGTGCCCCATACTTATTTTTCTTTTCAAAAAAAAAAAAATATCATGTCTTGATTACAGCAAGAAAGGAAAAATAAATAAATAAAAATAAATAAACGATTTTAGCTTATTTTTTTAAAAATTTGTTTGTAAAATTTCGGAGGGGGCTGCAGCCCTATCAGCCCGCCCCCTGAGTACGCCACTGGTACCTAGCAAGCGATATTTAGCTTTATTTTGATTTAAAAACGAGTGTTAGATTCTCTTATCTTTTAAAAATCAATGTGGAAAATAGAAATAAGCTAACACTCTGTATGCATTTATTAATTTTCTGTACATGAAACAAACGTGCAAACATTTTGGAAAAAAATATTTAAATGTATCAAATGAAGTTTTCTTCAAATTTAATTAAAATTATTTTTTATTTTTTACACGAGGGGAGGGGGAGGTCCGCAAAATTAGTAAATATCCAGGAGGGGGTTCCGGAGTTCGCGGAGGTCTGGACTTTGGGAACCACTGCTAAAGCGTATGGGAAATACTCGCGACCTTTCACGTTGGTTTGACCGCCGATCCCGCTGGAGGGTTAAGTGAGCAGTAAAGAACAGGTTTCCTCTGTCCATGGACATTTTAGATAATTATATTGTACAGAATGGATGAATGGGCTTTTCTGCAGAATCTGCACCTTCTCTTCATTGACCGAGGAACAAAACCCAACAACAACGGTTTAAGTTGCACACCCTCCCTCCATTCTAGTGTTGTAGGGAGAAAAAAATTAGTACTATAACATCTGCTGATGGGAATATATTTTCAATGCATAGTACCGAGATTTTGTCAACGTCTTGTGGCAACACATGTAAATGCTATTTCTGTTTAATGTCAATCATGATTGTGACCATAAAAAATCAGTCACGACCTATACAAGCAAGTTGTTGCGCCAATTAAGTTTCTTTTGTCACGCGTTTGTTTCCTTGTTAACGTATGTGTAATATTTTGATAGAAATTAAATTCACAATATAATTTTACAATCTCAACTTGCAAATAAACTTGAGCAAATGGCTATATTTTGTCAAGGATGTTCTTGGGGGGAGTGGGGGAGAGGGAAGCTGGCTGAAATGGAACTTTCCGATAATGGAGTTATTTCGCAGACATTTCCAAGCAACTTATTGTTTTTTTTTTTTTTTTTTCTTTTCTTGCAGGATTGACACCACCAGAGAAAATTATTTGCAGTTGTCCTCGGACGGATGTGGTACTGCTGGAGCAGATGAGAGTAAGTAAGCAAATTTCAGACGGGAAAAACAAAAGGAATTTAAAATCATGATGTGAAGTAGCATACGTGTGAATTTGGCCTAAACACTAAACACCATAAATAGCACCCCCACAACCCCCGCTGTCCCGGGGGGTGGGACGCACGAGGGTGTACGATTCAAAAAAATCGTAGTATGAGTATTCAATGAAAAAAAAAAATCTTTAGTCATACATGTGTTACTAAATTAATATCCTTCTTTCTAATCCTTCGTTCCCGCTTAGTCGGGTAACAGTTAAACGAATACCCCGCTTATAGGAATAAATCATTCTGAAACCGAACCATAGACGCAATGTTAAAGATCCCCACTTAAACAAATACAGTAACCTCTCGTTATATCACGCTTGTTCGGAGACAATAGAAAAAGCGCGATATATCCGAAAACGCGATATAACCGAGGTCGTAAAAAAGTAATGATTCAAGTTAACGTACAAAGTAATGGCATGCGTTCCTTAAAAACATTAGTTTATAATCATAGCAGGACAATCTTTTTAGCAAAAATAAAATAAAATTTGCTGATTAACTGCCCTTTCAAAATAAATAATAATAATAATAATTTTTAATATTTCTATTGCTTTATAGAGGAATACTAAACGAAAGTTGCAGCTTAAACTAACGAAATCAGATGTAGAGAAAACTTACCAGGTCTAATCATTGTTAGAAAATTAAGAAAATACTTTCCTCAGAAATAAAACTTTTTTCTATGATATTAAATGTCAAGAAGCATTTTTAGAAAAAATATGTATAATAATTCGGGAGACAAATTAAAAGCGCGATATATCCGAATGAGCGATATAACGAGGTGCTTTGTAACGAGGTGTTACTGTAGTTCGCTTAGTTGGATAATATTTCTTGAGACCGACTGTATTCGTTTAAGCGAGGCCGACAGTATATCATACACATATTTAATTCCCTCACCTACTTGATCATTCTTCTTATGCGCCTGCTTGCTTAGTGTTTTTTTCCAAGAAATTTTCTGCGGGCCTCTCATTTAGGGGAGTAAGGGGGCTCAATTGCCCCCCCCCCCGGCTTTCCGAAATCAATGTATTTGCATGTAAGTGGGCGTGGTTTTTGCTATTTTTGGAGTAACTTACGTTGGATCCACACCATTGCTCCCTCCCATCCACCGGAAAAGTTCGATATGACTGGTCCGATTTTCTAGAAGGTACTGCACCAAGCCCCCTTTTTTGAATCTCTCAATACGTTTTCCTTGCCTCTTTTAAAGTTTATTAGCATTCGATCACGTAAGCAAATCGTCATTCTCCAAAGACAAAAATTTGCCCAAGCATGTCTTCTAGCACAACACTTTTCCACTAAAATTGCACGGAAAATTGCAAAATTCTGAAGAAAGTGAAAAATAACAAATTAATTCCCTATGCGCCCCTGCCTGAACTCTCCTAGAGGCGAAACTGCATACGGAATTTATTGTTTCCGATGAAATTTTCTATTAATTTTTGTCTCAAATGCCGGGTCTATCCATCATTTGACCACTGGCTGTCCAATATCAGAGCAGTCGTCCAGATGTGCTGCATCCATGATTTGTCTAGAGTTACATAAACGGCGACTAAGTGAAGACGACACAAATAGGCAAAAAGACAATCGTGTCCAGCTAAATCTCTAAAAACAGCCACAGCAGCTGACGCTTTAGCATTCTTAGCATTTTCCAGGGTGCGCCACGAGGAGGTCTGCTACGTTACGCAGATCTCCGGTTCTTTTCCGGTCAGTAATTCGTTCTCTCCTCGCAGAAGCTGGGCTGCCGCACGACCTCCGACAACGGCAGCGTGGCCGACGACTGCCGGGTGCTGCTGCTGGCCGTCAAGCCCCCCGTCGTGCCCCACGTTCTCAAGGACGTGGCACCCTTCATCACCCCGCAGCACCTCGTCATCTCCGTCGCCATGGGCATCACCACCAAGTACATCGAGCAGGTAAGTCGGGGAACCACGAATGCCATCCATATACAGTCGAACCTGTTAATCTCAAACCTGCTTATCTCGAAAACCTCTCTAAGTCAACATTTTTCAATTTCCCTGCTTTTACAGCATAAATTTAATTTTTTTCTCATCTTTATCTCGAATGATTTTTCCCGAAACCCTCTATATCTCGAATTTTGACAACTATCATTTTTGAATTTCATCTCCAACCACCTTTATCAATGGTATAGCTTGGAGAGAAAAATCATCTTTTGCACAATCAATTCAAAGACTATGTTCGTACTTAAAGGTATGCATTAACTTGCTACAGAGTCATCGCAATTCGTAAAACGTGGACTCACAGCATGTCGTACAGTAGAATATTCAACAATATTAATGCTAAACAATGTATTAAGTATTTGACTTTGTTCCAATTGCTTATTTTTGTAAATTTTATCACAACCTCTGTATCTCGAAATTTTCTTCTGTCCTTTGAAATTCGAGATAGACAGGTTTGACTGTAGTGTTGACTAGATACACAGCCGGCCACCTTGTAAAGTAGTCAGAGGAGTTTGACTCGGATGGGGAGGTTCCGGGCTCGAATCACGGCATGGATGTATTTTCTCGCTCCTGTCCTTGTGTGAATGCGTTATGCGTTGCGCTTTCCAAACCGATCCGTCATCTGGTGTGAAGTCCGACTTTTACATTATACACATGCCATAAGGGCCCAATTACAGGGTAGGTTACCTGGATCTGATGGTCGCTTCAATGGCTCTCAAGAGAAATGTCTTGGTTTGTATGTATGAGTGATTAGTTCAGCACTGGGACGACGCGTTTGGAGTTGAGGGGTATGACACCAGAAGTGGCTGTGGCCGAGGCCGTGAGTACAAAGGGGCCTGACGAGCACGGGGCTTTTGCCGGGGATTATTTTGGGGAGTGGGGGGGGGGCAGGATTGAAGGGTGTGAATTTTTTCGGGTTTGGGAGGGGTACCAACAATTTTGGGGCTGGGTTGTAGGTGGTACGGGGCTGGGGGGTTGTGGACTGGGGTAGTTGGGGCATCATGGGGGGGGGGGGGGAGGGGGGGGGGGTGGTGGGTTCGCGGTTGTTATGTGTTTTGGATAGGGGGGGTATTTGTGTTTGGTGAGTGGCGTGTGTGTGGAGTGGGGTTTTAGTGGGAGGTTATTTTCTTTGTGCGATTTTCGTGTGTTTTTATCTGTGTTAGGTGTGTGTTGTTGCGTTTCATATGCGTCGGACTTTTGTTGGTGAGTTGTAGCTGGTTTGGATCTGTGTCGGTCTGTGCTTGTCTGGTATGTGGTGGTGCTGTTTTTGGTGTGTTGTTGTGTGGTAGTCGTTTGTGTGTGGTGTGTATTGGTTGCTGTGGGTCGTGGTGACTGTGTTTTTTGTTATGTTTGTGTTTGTGCTGTTGTTTGTGCTGTGTGTTTCGTGGGTTGTTGATGGGTGTGGTTTTGTGTTGTTTGTTTTTTGGTATTTCTTGTTTGATGTAATGGTATTGTTGTGGCTTCGTTGTGTGTGTGTGGCTTGGATGGTGGGCGGGGGGGTAGTGTGGGGGGGGTGGTGTGCTCTGGTTTTTGTGCTGGTGGTGTGTGTTGTAGGTGTGGTGTGTTTGTAGTCTGTGTTGTTGTTGGTCGAGTATGAGTTGGTTGTGACTGTATGTTATGTAACGTGGTTTGATGGTCTGTCTAGTGGTTGGTTGTGTTTGGTTGTGTTGTAACGTCTGTGCTGTTAGTTGGCGTGTCTTGGTTGTGCGGTGTGTCGTTGGTGTCTCGTAAGGGTGTTGTGTGTTGTGCTATGTGTTTGTGCGGTTGTCGGAGTTCGTTGTGTCGTGTGTGTCTGCATTGCATACCGGTTTGCTGTGTGTGGTTGTCGTTTGTGATCTGGCTCTGGGTTGGGCTGTGTTCGTGTGATGTGTTGTGATGTGTTAGTGTTGTGAATGTCGTGTGTGTCAGCTGTTGATGTTGATGGTGTGTGGACTTTCGTGTGTTTGTCACTGTTGGTGTTGTCTTGTTTGCTGTGGGTGTTCGTATGAGGGGTTGGGGTTTCGTGGCTGTTGTAGCTGTTTGGTTGTGAGTGTGTATTGTGTAATGGCTATTGCTTGCGTCTGTGTTGGTTCGGAGCTTAGGGGGTATGTGTTGTGTGTGATTGCGTCGTTGTGAATGATGTCGTATGTTGTTTTACCGTCCGTTTGTGATTTGAATGAGTGGTGTTTGTGCTGGGTGGTGATTTGTTGAACTGCTTGTGTTTGGTTTCTATTGGTTTGTCGTCTTGAGTTGGTGTTGTGTGAGTGATGTTCGTGTGGTGTTTCGGCTAGGTCGTTCTGGTTGGTGGTGTCTGTGTGATTGTTTGACTGTATTGTGCTGTGTGTTGGTGCTGGTTTTGTTGTCGCGTTGTTTGATTAGTTGTCTCTTTGGTGTTAGTTGCTTGCCTGTCGTGCGATTTGGGTGTGTAGTGTGCTAGTTTCGCTGCTTTCGGTTTGTGGTGTCTCAGATTAAGTGTGCGGGTCGCAGTTGTGATTGGTTGGTTTTGTTAGTGTTATGGTCGTTTCGTTGTTGGTGGGCGATGTCTGGTGTTTGTGTGTTTGTGTCGTCTTTGGTTCGTTGGTGTAGTCTGTCTTATGTTGTGGTAGGGAGTCGTGTGGTATTGACTGTGGTTGCTAGTGATGTGAGCTGTTGTGTGTTAATTTGGGGTTGATCTGTAGTTGGTTTGGTTTTTTTGTCTTGGGTTGGTTTGTTGTTGTTTTTGTGTTATGGTGTGTTCGTTGTGTGTTGTTTGTTGTGAGTCTGTGTCTCTGATGCGTGTGTGTGTTGTGGGTTGTTTTGCATCGTGTACCTCGCGTTGTCGTTGTGCTGCTGTTTTGTGTGTTTAGTTGTTTTTCTGGTGATTGATTGGGGCTGGGGGTTTGGTTTGGTGTTGTTTAGTGCTGTTCTTGTGTCTGGTGGTGTCATCTAGTGTTGTCGTTTGTGCTGTCGTGAGTGGTTCGTTTAGCTTGGGTTACTGTGTGTTTGTTCGACTTGATGGGTTGTGTCTCGTCGACTGTCGTATTTGTTTGCGATGTAGGTATTGATCTAGTTACACTGTGTTGTGTATTCGATGTGTGTATGCTGTTTTTTGATTTGTTATGCCGTGATGTGATGTGTGTGTGGTGTCGTTTGTTTGGAGTGTTCGGTGCTTCGGTTGTATTTATGTTTGTCAGTTGTTTTGGTTGCCTTAGCATTTGTGGTAAGTTTGTGAGCTTTGTGGTATTACGCTGTTGTGTTGTGTGCCTTTGTGTTTGTTATGTTGGTTGCATGTGTTTTGTTCGGTTGCACCGCTGTGGCTTTAGTGGTCTGCTGTCGGCTGTGGCGTAGTGGTATGGTTTGGGTCTGTGTTTGATGTCTGTGTTTGTTAATATGGTATATGTGTGGTAGGTATGGTGTGGTTGTGGTCAGTTTGTGTTGTAGTTGTCTGTGTGTTGTTGTTGTCGTGTTTGTGGTGTTGTGTCGTTTGTGTATGATGTTGTGTTTTTTTGTTGTTGTGTATGTGGTGTGTGTTGTGTGTGTTTGTCGTGGTGTATTGGGTTTTGCTGTGTTTGTGTAGAGTGCTTGGTGTTCGTCTGTGTTTGTGTTTGTGTTGTGGTTGTTAGTTGTGTGGTGTGTGTGTTGTGTTGTGTGTATATGTTTGTGTGTGTATTTGTTGTGTTGCTTTGTGTGGTGTGTTGATGTATTAGGAATGATGTGTGTTTGTGTGTGTGTTGTGAGTGGTTTTTATGTGTTCTTGTGTGTGTTTTGTGTATTTTTCTGTAGTTAGTGGTGATTGTTGTTTTGTGTAGTTTTTGTTTGTTTGTTTTTGTTGTATTGTTGTGTTATTTTTGTTGTATGTTATTTTGTGTTAATATTTTTTGTTATTTTAATATATTATATTATTTTATAGTTATTATTTGTTTTATAATTTATGTATTATTGTGATTATATTGTTTAGTTTATTATGTTGTATTTATTTAGTTTATAATATATATTAGTATATATTATATTATATAAAGATTATTATTTTATAAAATATAATATTTATATATATTAATATAATTATATATAAATTATATATAATATTAAATATATATAATTATATAAATATAATAAATATAATTATTATATATATAATAAATTAATAATATATATATTTATAATATATATAATTATTTATTTAATTTATATTTATTAATATTATATATAATATATAAATAATTAATAATATATAATATAAAATATTTAAAAAAAAATATATAATATATAAAATATATATAAATAATTATAAAATAAATAATTATATAAAAATATATTATATAAATTATATTAATATAAATAAAATTTATATATATTTAAATATATATTATAAATTATATTATAATAATAATATTATAATAAATATATTAATATAATATATTATATATATTAATATATTAATAAATAAAATTATAAATATATAATAATATTAATAATATAATATATATAAATATAAAATTATTATATAATAATATAATATTAATAATATATATATATTATTAATATTATATAATTATAAATATATATAATTATAAATTATAATATTATATATTATATATTATAATAAATATATTAATATTATAAAATAATATATATTATATAATATAATTTAATATAATAATAAATTATATATATTAATAATAATTATAAAATATATATTATAATATTATAATAAAATTATATAATATTATAAATATAATATAAATTATTATAAAATAAATATATATTATAATAAATATTAAATATTTATAATATAATTATAATATAATTCATCATAACTCCCCCATAGCAACTATAACAACTCTTTACAGAATAGGTAAATGGGAGACAATTAAAATGGGGAATATATATGTATTAGCCCTTTCTATCTTACTTAATCATTATTTATATATATAACATGTATATATTTAATTCATATATATAAATAGGAAGAAAGTATAGTTATTAATGATGAAAGATTATTTATTATTAATATATTATAATGAGTGAGGTGAGATATAATGTATTGATAGGTGGTATAATAGTATTCATAATCAATATTTAATATGAGATACATATAATTATAAAAATTAATATATATTTATACTAAGGATATTATCTTGAGTGGTGATATATTATAATCATTATAATTAATTTATAAATAATATCATAACTTAATAATTACAATTTAATAAATTACTATTATATTCCAAGAAATATTAATATCATATCACAGAATATAAATTAGTTATACATAAGTAAATATATTATATATTAAATATATATATTACTATTAATTATGATATTATTAATTAATAATATTCATAAACTATAAGACTATTACTCAATATAAAGACCAAACTGTATTACATGTTGGTGTATACAAGTGTTTCAGTTGTTTGTATGTAACTCTGAATAAAATATAAATTCACGTTCTTTGCAAATATAAAAGTAATATATTTAATACTATTATTAATACTGAAGGCGAAACTGTATTACATGTTGACGTTTTATAAGTGCATGTAAGTTTAGCGGATATTCAACAGTTTTGAAAATCAGAGGGAATTCAGTTAGATTATCATGAAATATAGTTTAACCATTAGTATTAATAATAGTATTAAGTGTATTAATTTTATATTTGCAACGAAAAACTCTCTAAAAGCGTATTTTTTAGTTTTTTTAAACTATAATTAAATTATTCCTCCTTCCTCTGCTCAGGCGCTGCCGCCCAAATCCCGGGTGATCCGCGTGATGCCCAACACGCCCTCCCTGGTCCGTGAGGGCGCCTCGGTGTTCAGCCTGGGCAGCTCCACCCTCGAGGAGGACTCGGCCACGGCCAACCAGATCTTCTCGAGCGTCGGGACGTCCGACCGCATAGAAGAGACACTCCTGGACGCGGTCACGGGGCTCAGCGGGAGCGGGCCCGCATACGTGAGTATTCCTCCAGCCAATGGGGGAGTTTCCTTAATTTTAAAAGTATTTTTTTTGAAAGAGCATGCTTTAAAGTAGAGGATTCAGGGCCGTATTTAAGGAGTGGGTTTCTAGCAAGGGCGGATCCAGAACTTGTTCAAGGGAGGGGCGGTTGACTTTTATTTCTTACTTTTTACTGCGCATTTTGGTTTGTAAATATTGATCACATTAGTTTCGGACTCCAATTTCGAAACATTTCTGAGGGAAAGCCCAAATTTCCCTCCTTCAACATAATTATAACTCGTATAAAATTTAGTTTTTTGCGCTTCAATGTTGAAAATTTTCTGGATGAGAGTCCCTCAAGAGAAGAGCTCTTGTATCCGCCCCTGGTTATTAGGGTTTAAACCCCCTCCGAAATTTTTCAATACTGCTCTAAAAAATGCTTTTCAATGCCCTTTTTTTCTGAAAAATAATATTATTGCTATTTTTAAAACTTTCTATTTACTTTCCAATTTCATTTGAAACAAGAAGTTCTGTCAAGAACTAAACGAGCCTACTTTCCCGTACATCGACATCGGCATTCTCGCATCTGATCATTATTCTCTTGGTTATCTGAGACTGAAAATTATGTCAAACATACTTTTTTAGCACTTAGAGCTGATTTTGAAAAGCAAAATATACCCCTCTCATCAGATGAAATAGACACTTGAAAAGTAATTAACGAATAAATAAAATTTTGTCGCACCTTTTAAAGAGTGTAACTGTTACAGTTCCTCCGTAGAAAAAATCCTCCATCGTTTTCAAAAAAAGAAAATAATAATAATAATAATAAAATAAATATATAAATACATAAAGTACAAAGAGCATCAAAACACATTTTATCAAAGAAAGAAAAAAAAAAAGAAAAAAAAAACTCGTCCGTTAATAAAATGTCTCGAATTTCACTTTTAACCCGTTGCCAGTTGTTAAATATAAATAAAGAACAAAATGTTCTCGTGAATGAAAAATTTTTGTGACAAAAAAATCGTCTGCAGAAAAAAAAAATAATAAATAAAATAAAACAAATGAATAAATAAACAAAAAATCGTCTGCACGTTCAGTCATTTTTTTTCCTGAGCCTGCATTTCCGCCATGTTCGTGCAGTCGGAGTCGGAATCAGAGTCCTCACAGAAGATTACTCAGAAAAGTACTTTAAAAACCTTATTTATCAAAACCATTTTCTTACAAAGTTAGTTTGAAGGAAATCCGACTTTAAGTTCAGGATCAACATTCAACTTAAATACCCCGTAGACGCTAATGTTATTTTTTTTTTCTAAACGGTTCCATATTGAACGAAAAATGGTTCAAATAAAAAAGCGAAATATGGGAAAGCCTCTCCGAGATCTTTCAAACAAAAAAAAGTTTATTCCATTCCGATGGTTCACTCAAAAGTTATTAGGTGGGGAAAGGTTGCTTGAACGGTTCAATGTTGAACGAAAAAGTGCTCAAATGGAAAATTTAAATACGGTAATGAAGTATCCTTGCTGAGATCCTTCGAACAAAAAAAAAAAGTTTATTTAAATCGGACTGTTCACTCAAAAGTTATTAGGGGTGACAGCTTGATTGAACGGTTCAATGTTGAACGAAACATTGTTCAAATCGAAAATGTAGATACGGGAATGAAGTATCCTTGAAAAGATCTTTCGAACAAAAAAAAGTTTGTTCAAATCGGACTGTTCATTCGAAAGTTAGCATCGCGGGACAGGTTGTTTGAACGGTTCAAAGTTGAACCAAAAATCGTTCAAATTGAAAAATCAAATATGGGAATGAGCTGTACTCGCCGAGATCTTTCCAACAAAAAAAGTTTGTCCAAATCGGAATGTTCATTCAAAAGTTATTAGGGGGGGACAGACAGACAGACCGACAGACCGACCGACACACAAATTCCCCATCTCAATACCCTACTTTCAAATTTTTAATTTTTCGATATTCATTTTACCTTTTTATTTTTTTAACTTGGCGATATTTTTTGGACTTGGCGATATTTTTTTAACTTGGCGATATTTTTTAGACTTGGCGATATTTTTTAGATGCATTAAGCTACTTTTAATACTTTTTTCGTCTTTCTTTTATTTTTAACGGGAAAGTAGGCTAAAAAGAAATTCTCATTATCATCATATGAATATCGCAATCGGGCTGTTGGTTCATTCTTGATTTCTGAAATGTTCAACTGTTGCCGCAGTTCCCAAACTTTTTAGCCACGAAATTCTTAGTATTCCACGTTTACTTCAAAAAACTCCATTCTTATCGGTAACTACTCGACAAAGGGTGAAAGATCTGGAAGTCAAATGCTAATCGATCGCATCATAATTATTTTCTTCTATTTCAAAGAAACTTGGAGAGGAAATTCGGACTAGGGTTCCGCGGTACTCACTTTGGTACTCACCCTGAACTAGGGTACCGAAATGATCTGCTAATTGTATCCAGTACAAATCTGGAAAATTTGATAAAAATATTGATCTAGTGACCAAACGCATATTAGGAAACATCATTTTTTATTAGCTTTTAAAATTGACGTCAGATTGTAATCAAGGCAATAGTTTGGAATATGGCAATATTTTCATAAAATCATTAATTGAACTTCTGAATAGAAACAACTGATAACTAAAACAGTAACAAAAGTATTGATCGTAATAATAATAGCAATAACAATTATAATAAGTAATTGTAATAACTGTAAGAAGCGGTGGGAAAATTTTTGTCCTGCTTTGAATTCAAAAGCCCTTAAACCAAGAGATGGACTCAACTGCATTCGCGTTTGAGAGACTCAAATTGTGCATCTCCTCGATGAGTAAAAATCACACATAAAATTACAGTTTTGTAAAAGTTAAGCGAGATTTCTTTTTTTTTTGAATTCGAAGTCTTCATTATCTGTACATATGTTTTTTCCTTCGCGACGTAGGCACAGCGGAGCAGTGCTTTACTGTAGTTAAGAGCTTATGGGTGACAAACTTTTGCCGGATGTATTGTAATTCATAAACTTACTTCTTTTAAGGATTGAAAAAGATGTTTCCTGTAATCCAAAACGTGTGTAAAAATAAACTTTTTTGTGGCTCATTTTTACATTTTTCTAAAACTTAAATTAAAGACGAAAATAACGTAGTAGGTAGGCACGTTCTTACCAAAATTGTCAGGACTGACGGCGATAGATTGAACTGCTACTGATGTAACTCACTGAGCAAACTAATTATCTAGCTGAGTTTAAACTAACTAGTTTAAATTACTAGTTAGTCATAACTAACTAGTTAGATATGTTGCTAAACTTAGCAATATAACTAACTAAACAGAAGGAAGGAAAATATGTTCTCCAACGGAAATTCGTAACAACATGTCTGCAGTTCTCTGCATTTTTGTGCAGTTTAACGGTGTAATATTTTCTTTTACCTGTGGAAGTAGTAATTTTCGCTATTTTCTTAGTTAATTTGGGGTTTACAAAGCTAAAAATAATAACCCTGTATTTGCCTTCTGCTCAATTTAAACATCATCATAATTTCAAGAATTTAAACAACTGAACCATGTCCCCCTGACTTTCCTTTGCACTACACTTTATATATTTTAAGCATTTTAAGCCCAATATCTTAAACTGAAAGTTCATTTACTTACTTAGTAGCCCTTCTTTAAGGTTTATGCAATACGTTAATATCTTTCTTGAGATACGGAAACCAAAACTGAACAAAGTATTCTAATGACGTTTGATCACACTTTTGTATTAGGTTGGGAGAACTTCTTTAGAATTATGTGAAATAGACCTATCGACGTTGCTATACCACATTGTTGACTAAATTTTGCGCCTTGCTTAGTTAAGACACCCAGATCAACAACTACTTCTGTTTCACTAATGAATGATCCCTGTAAATAACAGCTTATATGGTTATTTACATGACCTAAACGAAGCACAAAGGGTTATTTTCCAACATTGAACGATAAACCCGCTTAATTTAACGGAACGCCACTTAGAAATCTGATACACCCCCAGCATATCAACCTCCAATATTTGGACAGGGCGTTATGGGAATTGTGACCAAGATACAGTGGTGGAAGAGGCATCGATAACTAACAGTATACGTTCCATTTACAAGAATAGCAATGACATGGTGCGGTGAACATCGTCTGGTGTTGGGGATGAAAACATTTGAAATGGTGTTTTTTTTTTTTAATTGACAACGCACTTGTTTTTCCATCGTAGACCTTCATATATCGCACATACATGAGATTGGAGATCAACGAAGATTTAAAACTTAGCACAATGCAATGATAACAAATTAAAAAATACATAGAATAGCGAAATTATCAACACTAAAACTTTTTTCGCTCAAAGAGGCGCATTTGAGCACATGTTCTTTGTCCATTTCAATTTTTTTATTACACAGGATGCAGCTGGATATAGGGAGCTATTACAACCACCAGTGCAGTGTATGTGTTTGGCAAGACACTCATGACCAGTCTCCAAACGAAATGTTGCAGTTGCAACAGATGTGGGAGAATTTGAAAATTTACAAGTTGTCTCCTTTCACTTTTTATGTTAAAAATTTTTTTATTGTTAGCCAGGAGTAAGAGTTTCGCGTTCGGTTCCAATTTGTATGCCATGATCCTTTTCCTGGAAGAAAGAAAAATCATGCTTCGGGGTAGCAAACTTTAGAATCACGGATACTGCACTGAAAACAAAAAAGTCTGGCTGCCCTCAGACCATTAGAGGTCTGAAGAATGTGACGCATGTAAAAGCCCCCATCTAGGAATCTCCAAAGCGATTAGCACATTAACACGCAGCTGTCCAACGATTTTCTGACAGGAATGCAAGAAAAATCCTGCCCACTGATATTTTTAAGGTGAATATTTTTTTTATCTGGAACAGGGTCATGTTGGCTAAATTGGAACCGATCTCAAAATCCTTGCCATATATTAACCAAAAACTATCGTTATACGAATATAATCCTCCACAATACATGAGGACGCTCATGGCAACATATTGCTACATCTGCAAATGGTACGCATACTGCCGTGCTAAGCCAAAAAGTCATATCTGCACTTTTTAACAAAATTGAGTTATCGCCACCTGGTGGTTCTTATGGTCAACAGGTGGTGTATTTTATCCAAATGCAATGTTTTATAAGCATTTGAGAACAGGAAATATTTCTTAAAAAAATTCTGAAAAAATATCATCTGAATTAAATATATAGTGGTCCAAAACTTTAAAGAGGGCAAGATCTTAAGCAGGAATTCAAGTGAAACACGGACGATCGCAACTCACCAATGCAATCGCAAATTCCCAAATTTGGATACGTTACAATCGCTACGAGATGCGATTCTAATGTAATTCAACTTCCAGTAGCGATTGGAATTTGAGATCTCCTCGAAGCGATTGCAATGGTGTTTCACTTGAATTCAGCCCTTAGTTTGAGCTTGACTGCAGATACCACTTTTGTGCTTAGCACGCCATCATACTGCTATCGATCACCACCACCATATCTCTAACAGAATTCAAACAGCGCCCTCTATAAATCCGGGAGGCTCATATGCCAGTCCCTGTAGATACCGTTGAAGCTGCTTCACTTGTGTTTCATTGCCAATGATATATTCATAAGTTTGGTTAAATTATCATTATTTTTCAACTTTTGTTTCCTTTCTATAGGCTTACATGGCGATCGAGGCATTGGCTGACGGGGGTGTCAAGATGGGCATCCGAAGGGATTTAGCTCTCAAGTTGGCAGCGCAATGTCTACTGGTGAGTAGAAATAATTTTTAAGTACTGCAAAAAGGGGGCCACGGTGGCCTAGAGGTAGAATCTTCTCCTCGTAAGCAAGTGGTCGCGGGTTCGAGTCCCGCCCTGCCCATAGTTGCTATTTCAACCTCTCTGTGCTGCAAATCATGGAGCTAGTATCGATTCCCCTCGATAATAGCTCCATGGCTGTAAATCTGTCCTGTTTTTGTCAGGAGGCAAGGCGCATGTTACGCAGTCCTCATGTATGTCGAAGATGATGACTTCTGTATATATATATATATATATACATATATATATATATATATATATATATACAGGGTGTCCACTCTAATCGTGGACCAATAGCTAATTTCTAAACCGTTAGAGATAAGCATATAGTTTATTTAGGAAAAAATCTCCAAATTATGAAAGGAATTTTGGGTCTATTCAATGTTTTTCAAAAAATCAAATTTTGAAAGAGTTACGAAATTTAAATTTTTATACAGCCCCCCAGTCCTATCAATCATATTTAGAAAAACATTTCTTAACATTGTAACGTTTAAAACTAAAAAAAAATCACTCTTCTACCACAAAAATTGACCGAGTTATGACGTTTTGAAAAATCAAGATTTTGCATTGTTTCATGACGTCATCGAGAGATGGCTTAAGGGACCGTATGCGAAATCCTTCAAAATCTTGATTTTTCAAAACGTCATAACTCGGTCAATTTTTGTGGTAGAAGAGTGATTTTTTTTTAGTTTTAAACCTTGCAGTGTCAAGAATGTTTTACTAAATATGATTGATAGGACTGGGGGGCTGTATAAAAATTTAAATTTCGTAACTCTTTCAAAATTTGATTTTTTGAAAAACATTGAATAGACCCAAAATTCCTTTCATAATTTGGAGATTTTTTCCTAAATAAACTATATGCTTATCTCTAACGGTTTAGAAATTAGCTATTGGTCCACGATTGGAGTGGACACCCTGTATATATATACATAAAAAAAATATATATATATATATATATATATATATATATATATATATTATGTATATATATATATATATATATATATATATATATATATATATATATATATATATATATATATATATATATATATATATATATATATATATATATATATATATATTATGTATATATATATATATATATATATATATATATATATATATATATATATATATATATATATATATATATATATATATATATATATATATATATATATATATATATATATATATATATATATATATATATATATATATATATATATATATATATATATATACATAAAATATGCAAAGAAATAATTCGCCAAGAAAATACAGCAAGTCGCAACTCAAATGATTTAAAGTTCCATTAAGATGAAAACATGTAGAGCAAACATAGTAGCGACATAAACGATATTTTTCTGTTTTCGTCAAAGTAGGGGATCGGACAATAATGTGGTTTTTATTTTTTACAAACAAGTTAATTGTTAAAAGTTTTAATTTTAAATTAGCTGTATAATTATCCTCGTTATCAAGGAACCATCTAGTAGTAAATGTTAAATCCCGAATAGGTTTTAAAAAATTGATTTTTGGAGAAAAAATGGCAGTTTGGATACAAGCCGATTTTTCAAGGTTTTTTTTTTTTTCTTTTCATATATAGATCTCAATAAAGGGAAATCAGATGGTGCTATGTCAGGTGAGTATTATGGGTGAATTAGCCAGATTTCTCTTTCTTCCAATCGCTAAAATACTTTCTATTGCACAAAAACTTGAAAAATCGGCTAGCATCCATACTGCCATTTCAAGATATTACGCTCCAAAAATCAACATTTTTTCATCTATCCGGGAGTTGAGATTGACTATTAGATGGCAAAAGGCCCTTGATAACAAGGATAATAAAATCTCAGATTTAAAATGAAAACTTTTAACAATTGTTTTGTTTGAAAAAACAAACGACATTACTTTACCCCTAATACTTGGTGCCGAAATGAGACGAGTCGCCAAGTGACTTTACGTATCCCTTTTCCAGACTCTTACCAGCGTCTAAACCAAAACCTTCGTTGAAATATCTGAGGTCTTATGTTTTTTATGTCCCTATAGTTTCAGACAAATCTTTCAAAGATCTTTTCATCAAATCAAAGAATTCTTCTAGATCTCAAAGGAGAAAAAAAAAATCATCTGTAATCCCAAGAGAGCGGTCAATTCGCAGCCGCAAGAAACTCGAGTGTTTGTGCCGGATGTTGTGCTTGCACTTCAGACGTTTAATCTTATTAAGAACATGAGGAGTGCTTGTCCGTTTATGCCGCCTTCAGATGTTTGCTTTTCTGAAGAGGGATGACATTAAGCGCAGAATTATGAGGAACAAAGATACCCCGCAATAGTTCATTCTTTTAGTGTAATAATGCATTTTTGAGGTCTTAAAATATCGAACTCTTCCTACATTGCCTAACTTTTCTGCAGTTAAAAAATTATACAAACTTTTGAGAATAAAATATTGAGTTACCGCCCCTAAGCAAGGGCTAAAGCAGGAACATGCAAGTGCGGTCGCTCGCTGGTATTCTAATTTCACATTAGCTACCAGTTTTTTTTTTGGCTCTCTTTGCTCTATAAGAAGATTTTTGCCTCCAACTCGGCTACTTTCGTATTCCATGCTGATGAGTGCATAATAAGCACGAAACTGCAGTCCATGGATGGAAATGACCGAGTTGGCGGTGTTTTGCATCTTTTTGAGGATGCCAAGTACTTCTCTCTCCCTCCTTCGTTTCTTTTTTGTTTGCATTTCCTAAATTTATGAAGTAATGTATAATTTCGTTCTGGAAGAAGTGTAATAATGAAATAAAGATTGCTAAATCTATTTTTACTGGTGTGTAATTTTTAAGTATAAATTTGAGCTTTACAACCGAAACTTCAAACTGGTTTTAATTATGATGTATTCAAATATAATAAACTATTGTGTATCCTATTACGAAGTATCAACTTACTAAAAAACCTTTTTTGTATGTGAAAAAGGATGATTTGTACGTGTTTCTGGGGTGACCGCACAGTCACAGACAAATCAATGTTTTTTAAGCAAAAGAAAGCTTTCTTGTAAGTTGATACCTCAAATTATGATGCATAATGGCTCCATATAATCAAATTTATAAAAATTAAAAGCTGAAAATTTAAATTCCATACCAAAGTCCAAATATATGCGTAAAAATGTCTCATTTGGGAAAATGGATTGAACAAGACATATTTTGTTCATAGACTTATTTTTATTTCCGCTCTAACTCAAAGAGCACTGCATGAAATCGAACAAAATTTGGTACACATGAACCATCATATATGAATTGGTGCTGCTGATTAGTTTTACCTAAAATTTTCCCACAGCTGTGGAGCAATCGTGCGTTTTACTACTTTGATTGTGGCAAGTGAAATTTCCCAATTTAAAAACAATTTATTAAACGTAAACTGAAGTTTTGGTACAAGTTTTGACACTTCTAGTCTAAGACGGGATAATGATCAGGGCCGTATTTAAGAGGAGGGTTTTTAGGGTTTAAACCCCCTCCGAAAATTTTCAAACTATTCTAAAATGTTCCTTTTTGTAGAATAGCTTTTTTTTGCTGAAAAAAAAAAACTAATATTTTTACATTTTTTAATGTTACTTAAAAACTTAATTGAATCAGCAGTTTGAAGAAGGGAACGAAGACCAAAATTTCAAAATGTTTTTTTTTTTTTCGTGATTGTATATCTCCTACTGTGGATACACATGTTTGTGCACAGTAGGATTTATACCATCTCGAAAAAACCCAATTTTGAAATTTTGGTCTTCGTGCCCTTCTTCAAACTGCCGATTCAATTATTATTGTTGAATAAGTGTACAAATTTAGTGCTTTGTCAGCAGGGTTTATTTTTATGACTAGCAGTACCCGCACGACTATGCCCGTGCATTTAAATGGGAAGGAAGTCCACTGAATAAATTTAAATTCACTCCAACCCTCTGAAGAAAAATTATTATAGTTGAAGCGGTATAGTAATTTGCCACTTTAGCGACATCGTATTTGTATGCTTGAATAAAAAATAAATTAAATATTTCTGCATAAATAAAAAATACTTCATATGATACTATATTAATGTATTTTACTACTCATACTGTCTGAAAACACTTTTTCAGATATATTATTAGAAAAAAGTCAACGCAAAAACAAAAATGTCAAATTGATAGTAATTGGCCACCTTAGCATAGTTATTGGCTATGAAACCATACAGTTATTGGCCATGTAAACATTCAATGTTATACTGGATTATTCATATATATAGGAAAATATTATACCTTTACATGAATATAGTCTAATACCTTTAAACGAGGTAATCTTGTATATATATATATATATTTATTTTTCGGATCTCGAAAACGGCTCTAACGATTTCGATAAAATTTTGTATTTAGATAGAGTTTTGGTTTCTGAGTTCATCTACGTCGGCGTATTTTCTGTAAAAACGCGAGTTTTCCCAAAAAACCCCGTTTTTTTTGTGCCTTCATTGAAAGTTTGAGAATCTTTTATTGCGCCATTTTCTTTATGATTATTTTCATTGTTACTGTTTCCGTGGCGACGACGTTTTGTTATAACAATTGGATTTCATATTTAATCACATCAGCGGGAGTTCAAATTATGGTATTTGGCAACGTTAAATTGTTATTGTTTTTGAAATGTTAAAGCAAGGCTTCACTAGATAACAAGCTGTTTCATTTATTCAAAAGCCATGGAATAAAAGCAGTGGTTACTGTCTAGCGACATTTATTCAATTTTATGGCAACTTACACGATATAAAAATCGGATTATTTTACTTTTCAAGTACGATTTAAAAATTGAGTACAAAAGTGTTAGTTTTCAAATACTTTTTTTTCCTCCTCAAGAGTGTTTAGTAAGATATTTCAGGTAAAAAATCAATAAATACGAAACTCAATTTTCTTAAAATATTAAGTTTCAAAACAAAATTACATCTATCTAATATCTTTAGACGAGCAATTCTTGTATATATACATTTCGGATCTCGAAAACGGCTCTGACGATTTTGATAAAATTTTGTATTTAGATAAAGTTTTGGTTTTTGAGTTCATCTACATCGGCGTTTTTTCTGTAAAAACGCAAGTTTGCACAAAAAACCCCGTTTTTTGTGCCTTCATTAGAAGTTTGACGAGCTTTCTTTCGCCATTTTCTTTATGATTACTCTTATTGTTACTGTTTCATAGCAACCACGTTTTATTATAACAATGGATTTCACATTTAATTACATCAGCGTAAATTTAAATTTTTATGGTATTTGGCAAACGAGTTTTGGCAACACGCTAGAATTTTATTGTTTTTGAAATTTAAAAGAGCTCGATCAAAAGAAAGTTAGAATAGGGTGTCGGCCGCGGTAGTGCGATCGGTAAGTCGTCGGACTCGTAACCAGAGGGTCCCGGTCCGATCATATAGAGGAAGCCCAGCCGATCAAAGATCCACCGCCTTCATTAATGGTGGCTGGGGAACGTTGAAAATGTTCGTGGTCATAAAATCCTCCAAGTAAAACGATACCTCTGGGGGATGCTGGGCCAAGGATTTGCTCGGCCCTTGGGCCTGGTTCAACAATGAACAGAACGCTCTTCAAGGCCCCATCCCGGTTAAACTACGAGTTGTGGTATGTACGGGGGGAACCTTGGAGTGTGCAGTCAAGTGAAAGTCAAACCCAACTGGAACCAAATGCGTACTGGAGAACATGTACTCTGCATCCATTCTCATCAACCCCTCCCGCGCTTTAGGCGTCAAATGAAATGAAATTGGGTGTGATTTTACGGTGAGCATGGATTAAATAAGGTTGTGTTTTTTAAAACAAATTACGGCTGTTTTAAAAGCATAATTGCAACCAAAGGCTTAAAAATGCTTTTCAAGTTTATCTAAATAAGTACTTCTCCATTTTTAGAAAAAAAACACGAGTTTACAAACCTCTTTTCTTTTTTTTAACCGAGCGGGCTCGGTCCCCTGGTACTAAAGCATTATATGAAGATATTATACGGTTAACTGAATATATTTTCCATTCATTAAATATATTATAACACTATAGCATTCAATATCTTTCTCAATCTTTCCCTTTTCTATTTTTTGACTTCTCTTTATTTGTTCTAGTCTTCTTTAAAGCATTTTCTTTCTGTACGGCTGCTTTTCCATTCCGTTTTCTTTTCTTTTCTTTATTTTTCACTCTTTTTGCTGATTTTCTTGTTCATTGTTTTTAATAGTTGCTCTATAACTCTCAGAAACTAAAATGAATGTTTTTCTTTTTGTCTATCCTATTAAGAAATTTTCTCCGACTTTTTGGCGCATTTTGTTGGTAATCATCGATAAATTTGCTACAATGAGTTGTTTTGTTTGAAGTAGATGACGTACACCAATTTATAGGAGTTTTCAGAGGAGTTATCACAATTGTTGCTGTTGTCACATTATCTTCATTAGTCAGATTTGCATTTGTTCTTATAATTGCAGTCAGTATTTCAGTATTGGTAGAGCTTTTAGAAAAATTATTCTGGAAAAAAAGCGCCAAATTTTGTATATCGGTCATGTATTATTTAAAACTTCCTTCTGATATTTCGGTGCTTTTATCTTGTCCATTTCGCCTCCAAAAATATTTTGGAAGTCTTTTAGAGACATGAGTTTATTTAATACATTAAACTCTTCATTTGATTTTTCTGTTGCTAAACATTTAGAGCTATCAGTAGCATTCTCATCATAGGAGACTAATTACTATAATTTTCTGAAAATATTGTGAGAGTTATTGGCCACAACAAAACTTTAATTTTTAAGAATATATTCTTATATTACACCTCAAATTCACTTATTAGGCATCACAGCTATACATCTCACAGTATTTTAAAAGCTGTAAATGCATTGAGTTCTTTTAAAATGTCGCATAAAAAGTTCTAGTCTTACCGTTTTCTCCACAACCTTTTAAACTACACTAAAAGTCCTTCTAAAGTTTAAAACAATTCGCCAAATAAATCAAAAAGACAGGAGATATACTCAAATTTAGTAAATTTTCAAGGCTTAACTCTATACGTAAATTTAAGCCACTTAAGAAAGAGCAGCTTGTGTGGAAAATGGATCTAGTGTTTCAGTCTTGCATACAGAGTTAAGCCTTGAAAATCGACTAAATTTGATTAATTAATATCTCCTGTCCTAATTAACGGACAGAAACGTGCTACAACTTTTCTTTTTCACAAAAAAAAAACTCCTTTCCAGTGATATGTAATACTTTGGGGTGGGGGAAGGTTTCCCCCCTCAATTATGGCAGATACACCAAAAATGAGACTAATTAATTAATTTAAAAATAACTAATTCGCAATTAAAAATTTGGCCTTCGAGGTGCACGAGGCCGGGGTACGTTCGAATTTTTGAGCCAAGTTTCAGGTCTATAGATGCTGTGGGGGCTTCTGGCCAGCGGTTACAAACGTACAAACAAACGAACACCGTCATCTTTATATATACAGGGTGAGTTCGATCGAATCTGCCATACGAAAAGGGGTGATAGAAGAGCCCAAGTGGAGTATAGAACCACCCATTAGCGGTGTAAATTCGTAACCGTAACCGAGTTATGGTATATTTAAGGAAAATTCACAAAAAAACAAAATTCTGAGAAAAAGACCAATTTCTGAAGTTCCTGTTCGGTCTACGCACAAAATAAGCACATATTTCGAAACAGCAGAAAAAATCCTTTAAAATGACATCTTTTTCATCAAGATAGTCGCACTTTATAGCGAGTTACAAGCTTTCAAACACTGGAAACACTCAAAAATGAAATTTCATCAAACTTTTCAGTCAAAAATTTCAGAAACAACCGTATGAGCTACAACCGGTCAAATGCACCAAAAACTTTCCCATTTCACTAGCTTTCAGATGATACAACAGAAAATCCTATTGGGCTTCAAGTTCAGCAGATATTCCGGCTTTTGTTTGAAACAGTATGAAAATCGTCCTTTGTCAGAATATGGAAACCAGCAAAGAGTCAGACTTTTATGTTCTAAATTTTCTATTTCATGTAAGTGTACTGGTTTATTTATTCAAGAAAAGGAAAATTTTATAACTAAATATTAAATTGTAACACTTTATTAAGTTAATAATCACAACAGAAGATAACAACACGTAGAAACAAAGGAAGCATTACTTTAAAGCGCTTTTCACAAAGAAAAATTCAAAATTAAATGAGTTACACTAACATCTATGAGTACATTTACATGTAAACAATCCTCAACATTTCCCAGAGCTACTGAAATTATCATCCCCCACACCGGATAGATGCCCTTGGCCTTTTAAGAGCAAAAACTACCGTCGCTCTCAATGAAATTTCATTTCTCACTTTTGCTACTGCTCCATCAAGCCAAATGCACAAGTCCTGCAAACTGGTTGCATCTGAGCAGTAAACTGCTTGTTTCAAGAATCTCCAAACAAAGAAGTTCACTGGCGTCAGGTCTGGTGATCTAGGTGGCCAAGGAATAGGACCCAAATGACAGGATGAATGGACTCCATGAAATTATTGAATTGACACCGCTAATGGGTGGTTCTATACTCCACTTGGGCTCTTCTATCACCCCTTTTCGTATGGCAGATTCGATCGAACTCACCCTGTATAGATAGTTATTGCGAACATCATTTTTTAAAAATAGTACAGCACTTTTCTTCAAATTTTTAATGCCGCTAACAAAAGCACCAAAATTCTTTAAAGTTGAAAGTGCTCAGCACTTCATTAAAAAAATTTTGAAAGCGTCACAAAATATAAGTTTAAGAACAAAAACAAATAGACATGAAATTTTATTTGACTGAGAGTGTAGATTTTGCGAGAAATGAGTTTCTGTAAAACCCTCCCCGAAACAAAAGTCTGGTTACGGCCCTGTAATGATCAACTGTCTATTTCTTGCAGGGTGCAGCCAAGATGGTTCTAGAAACCGGACAACATCCGGGTTCCTTGAAGGATGACGTCTGCTCCCCTGGAGGCACTTCCATCCAAGCGGTGCACAAGCTGGAAGAGAAAGGTTTCCGGTCCGCTCTCATTTCCGCAGTGGAGGCGGCCACCCTGCGCTCCAAAGAGACGGGAGGCGGTCAGTTCTGAAGGGAGGAAGACGGCGAACTTCGCAGTGTGGGGTTGTGCATTGTCCATGAAAGACAGAGGAAGGACTCTCAAAAATTAACTCAGCTGTGACTTATAACGCATCTCACCAGGAAACCATACGAATAATGTGATTATGAAAAAAATAAATAAGTGTGCGATCGGAAGGGCATTGTAAATCACGTTTCTGGGCGCATGAATTATTTGCCCTTGTGTACCTGCAATCAAAATATGAGGTCTTAAACTCCGAAATTTTGAGAAAAGTGCCAGATATAAAAACTTGGCTAGAAAGTGTGTTTCATCGTCTGCATATGGCAGGACATCTCTCTACAAATCACGTGAAAGATGTTTGCCATTACTCGCAAAATTTGACGACTTTTTTTTCAAGTATCGGCAGACTTTAAGACTTTGTATTTCGATACGGCGTTGAGATACGTTCACGAGGGCAAAACGTTTATGTGTCATTTTTTTTTTTACAAAGTTTGATTGCTTCTTATTAAAAAAAAATCATTATTACACTTCGTATGGTTTCCTGTTCAGAACTTAGGGTTTTTAGACATCTATATTAGTTTATTTTGTCAGCATAAAACCAGGAAAACAATTTATCACAATAAATATATCATCTAAATAAAGTTTATTGTGTTCTAATTTATAATTCGGCTTTTGCTTGTAGAATAATGCCGCGTACAATATGTATACATGGGAAGAGTATTGGAATTGCTTTTATATATATTCAGATGATTTGTGTAAAAAGGTTTCTAAAGTAATTATGGCCGCACGACATAACATATTTAGAAAAAAAATAGGAAACGCTTCTGAATAATAATGGTGCAGCTTCAATTAATGAAATTTTCAAAACGTTTCTGAATATTTCGGAATCTTCTTTTTATTATGCTCAAAAATGCTTGAGAGTTATCCCAACTATTATTTCTGTAATTCTCAAAAACGTTTCCCCGTATTTCGGAGTCCTCTTTCTGAAATTTTCAAAACCGTTCCTGAATATATTGCGCAGTTAAGGTTCATTAAATTCTTGAAAACGTTTACAAAGATCTCGGAGTCCTTCTAATACACATATATATTTTTTAAATCAATCTTAGCTATAATATTGCTCACTACAATAATGTTAATTGATCCTTTTACATTTTCCAATAAGAAAGCTGCTAAACGGCAATTGTAAAATCCTTCCTTTTTATTGTACTTTCTATTTTGATTTGCAAATGTCAAATCAATTTCAAGAATTAAAAAAAAAAACACGCATTTTGGAAGGCATAAATCATTATGTTCTCCAGTTTGATTCCAATTTCATATTGTTCATTGCTTTCGAAACGACAGCCAAACCAGTGATCCAATTGTCTTCCATAGCTCAGTACAGTTAAAGAAAACATCAACTAGATTCTTGGAGAGGAAACAGGCATTATTTTAATTTTTTCATTATTAAACTACCGTACTATTCCCTGCTTAGATTAAGTGAGCGTAGTTTTTGACATAATTTGCATTGAAATTTATACCCGTTGCCCATTTGGAAAAAATCTGAAGAATCCAGAACTGTGTCTTGAACAGCGTTATTGCTAAGCTTGGCAAGCCTGCGACTGAGCTTGTGCCATGTAGTTTCAATTGAGAGAATATCAGCAGGTTCTTGTACAGCAGCAATCCTGAACCTGGTGCCTTGTGTAACTATAAGGCTAAGGTAGGCTAAGGCTCTGTCACACCGTTTCAATTTGCACAACAGCAACCCTGCTGTTGTTCATCAGCCTGGATCCTGAATCCAGTGCTGTGCCTTACATAGTTATACTGCTTAGGTTGAGTATACCCCTGAGCTTGTGCCACATACTCATATCGAAGTGACTGACTGTTGCTATGGATTGATTGCGGTTTCATCCAGATCTGCAAGGAAACTATTGTCTTGCTTTGGCTTTGGTATCCGAAGCGATTCACACTGTAGTCGGCATTTTCGTAACGGTAGTGCTCCACAGGTCCTCCCACAGTCTGCAGTCCGTGGCGCCTGGCCTGTTTTTGAAGCATTTGCAAGAAACCACCCGCGGCATTGTCGATGAACACCACAAGGGCTCCAGGCTTAAGGTGGCGAAATATTTCCTAGAGAATAGATTGAAAACATATACAATGATGATGATGGAAATTATAGGCATTTAGCACCAAAGAGACCCCCGTACCTTCCAATTTCCTTGGATTTACAGGCTTGGAATGGGTCTCTGAGATATTTATTTGAAAACAAAAATCCATACATTTTAGAAAAAACAATTTTAAGTACAGAAACAGGAACACAGTTCTAAAAGATGTGATACATAAAACATGACCAGCGCCCAATACAGGCTGATTTTTAAGGCTCGACCGATGCATCGGCGCCGATGGTTGAAATTTTTTCCATCGGCCATCGGCATCGGCCGCCGATGCTAAAATAAAAAAAACATCGGCCCATCGGCCTCAAAAATATCTAAATGCCGATGCAAGGCCGATGTTTTTTTTTTTCTTTTTTTTTTTTAATTTTCCGAATCGGGCAGATATCGACATCGACAGCGGACACTTTCCGAGTGATCGCTTTGATGCGAATTTTAAGAATTACAGTAAAACCTCCGAATAACGGAACCGTAAGTTTTCTCCCCGTTATTGGGAGGTGTCCACTATTAGAGAGGATTATGCTGTTTCAGATTTTACCTATTAGTTTAATGCAGAGTTATAATATTGAATATGTGCTATTGCCATCTTGCACTACGACACTGATAATTTGTGTATTATTTACTATATCTCGCTTGAACTCAAAACGGCCTCTATAACTTACTATCATTTTGTCATCACTCAAGTCTATTTTATTTAAACTATATCAGGGGTGGGATACGACGGATACAATTTCGGAGCAGCTAAAATTCTGTTTTGGAGAGGAAAAATAATTTTTTGGAGCATACTGGAGGAAAAAAAAACACCGTCTTAGAGCAGGCTCAAGCAGGAAAATTACAATTTTAGCACGACTGAAGCAAAAAAAAAAAAAATGCCATTTTGATGCAAGATTCAGCAAAAAAAAAAAAAAAATCAAACTAGGAGCATAAAGCAGCAAAAAAAAGGTGCAAACTGACTTTTTTTTTATGGTTATTTATCTACTTATATTAAAATCTGAGTATCTATCTTTCTATGTCACGCTTCTTTCTCCTGAACGCCAATGAACTGAAAGTCGAACCAGGTACCGATAGATAGGTAATTTTTCAAGCTTCATTAGTTTCAATTTATATAATTATACGATTTTAATTAGCGAAGATATCAATTAATAAGCAGTCAAATTTAAAGCGATTAAGCCTAATAAATGATTAAACTTCCAAGACATTTTTTCTTACCGTTGCCATTTGAATTAAAACGTTAAATTATTGAACTATTTAAAATTCCAAGATATTTATTTCTTTCCGTTGCGATTTTTTAATTAAATTGAACTTTTTAAAATGAAAGAGTGATATTTTTTTCCATTGTCATTTTGAATTCGTGTTATAACAAAGTTCTAACAATTGTTTTTATTCTAATTATTAATGACATATTTTTTCTCTGGTACCATTTTGAAAATGTGTTTTTAAATAAAATTGCAATTGCTGTTTTTAGAAGGGACTTTTTCTGGCTGTGATCCATAAGTAGTCAAATTTAAAGCGAATGTTTAATTAATAAGTAGTCAAATTTAAAGCGATTAAGCCTAATAAATGATTAAACTTCCAAGACATTTTTTCTTACCGTTGCCATTTTGAATTAAAACGTTAATTAAGTTGAACTTTTTAAAATGAAAGTGTTTTTTTTTTCCATTGTCATTTTGAATACGCGTTATAACAAAGTTCTAACAATTGTTTTTATTCTAATTATTAATGACATATTTTTTCTCTGGTACCATTTTGAAAATGTGTTTTTAAATAAAATTGCAATTGCTGTTTTTAGAAGGGACTTTTTCTGGCTGCGATCCAAATATTAAAAGAACTTTTTCGTTTAGAATTTTGCAATTAATTTTACAGGAAGAAAGCGGTTTGGAAATAATTGTTTTTGGAAAGGAATTTTATTTGTTATTTAGGGAGAGTGCTAAGTATGCGCTACTTGACATCGTCTTTATTTTTGAGGAAGCATGTGCAAATAATTCGATTGATTCTTTGATGCAGGAAAGCTTTTTAGCGAGTCGCTTTAGCGGGGAGTAGTTTATTAAACTTTTCCTTGGTACTTTAAAGGCGAGCCGCCTTGGCGGCGAGTAGTGAATTGAAACTTTCCTCGCTACTGTAAAGGCGAGCCGCCTTGACGGCGAGTAAACTGTTTAAACTTTCCTCATTTCTTTAAAGGCGAGCCGCCTTGGTGGCGAGTAGTTTTCTCAAACTGCCTTCACTACATTACAGCCCGTGCAACGCCGGGTTACGCAGCTAGTTTTTCAATAAAATATGTTATGTAAGTGTCGCAGCTTTTAACGAATATGCAAACATTTTTGTTCATACATTTTAAGTGCAGCGAAATTTAAGCTATGACTTAGTATTGTGATTTATATGTTGCCTTTTTAGCCTATTTTTTCCGTTAAAATGGGAAAAAAAACGACAAAAGCATTAAAAGTGGTTTGATGTATCATATAAGTATCACCAGGTCCAAAAAAAAAAGTCAAACAGAAATAAAAACATTTTAAGAAAAAATTGGAAAATTAAAATTTGGAAAGTAGGGTTTTGAGATGGGGAATTTGCGTGTCAGTCTGACTGTCTCCCCCCCCCCCTCCCCAACTTTTGACGGAACATTCCGATTTGAACAAACTTTTTTTTGTTGTTGGAAAGATCTCGGCGAGTACAGCTCATTCCCATATTTGATTTTTCATTTGAACAATTTTTGGTGCAACTTTGAACCGTTCAAACAATCTTTCCCCACCTAATAACTTTTAAGTGAACCGTCAGAATTGAATAAACTTTTTTTTTGTTCGAAAGATCTCGGCGAAGACACCTCATTCCCATATTTTGCTTTTTGATTTGAACCATTTTTCTTTCAATATTGAACCATTCAGAAAAAGACTTAGGCAGGAATTCAAGTGAAACACGGACGATCGCAACTCA